>JANHJO010004320.1:0-22654 GCA_032468235.1 Pseudoxyrhopus heterurus
CCCAGCAGCCCACCCCTGCGTAGTTGTTAGGTCCAATTATATATTCCTATTCTTTTCTCTCTATTACATAAATGCATTCTCTCTGTCATATTTTTTCTAGCCCTGCCTCCTTTTAAATGCTGCTGCTTTCTGCTCAATGAACCCATAAAATTCGTTTGCTAATACCACAAAGTGAATGCTATTATTGTGTTTATAAGCATTCCTTTCATGAAGTTCTCGTATTTCTTGATAGGCTAGGGCATACAACCTATGGCCCTTTTTTTGCCTGCTCTGCCTCCACCTTGTTGCTGAAAATTGTTGGTGTGGTTTTCTCTCATGCTGATGCAGCAAACACATGAACATGGAAGTGAAGGTTCCTTCTGAAGTAGAGAAGATGAATATATAGAAAATCCTTCTTTGCTAATATGCAAAAACATTGTCAGAGAAAAGGGGGGGATTGTGTTACTTGAATGGCAAATATATATTTAAAAGACTTGAAGTTGACAAATTCCCAGCTTATTTCAGCTACACATTAGCTAATAAATAAAGGGTAATGCATAAAACTCCCTGAAAGGTTAGTTCTAATAAACAGTTAACTGAAATATTTCACTTATGCAAAAACTCTAATTCAGTTTTATCATTTTCAGATGGTGTTATTTAATGAGTTGCTATTTATTAAAATTGCAAAGGTTATTTTCTCACACTGAGTTACGGTGTTGATATTCAGCCTGAAAAACTAATTATGAATACTCTTACCACAACTTCATATCTAGTTCAGCAAAACATTAAGTAGAAACAATTTTTATTTTTAAGAAGATGAAAAGGCAAAAGGAGTAGACTCGTCTATCAATAGTTGCTTAAGTACTAGTTGTTGTACTTGTTTTCTTTTTGAGGTGTGGAAAATATCCTGGTTGGCAATGACATGGCTTTTGAGACCATTAAGGTCCCTTGGAGCCCAGAACATAACATCCATCGAATGGAGATGGTGAGGAAAATTTTGGACACCGAGAACAAGGCGGCATTCCGTCTTCATGACGACATGCCCAAATATATTTATTTTGCATCCAACCACACAAACAAGTGGGGCCATGAGCAAGGCTATCGGATCCAGATGGTCAGCTTTTCTAGAGACCATCTGCCAGAGTCAGATCCAATGGAGCCAGGCCTCAGCTGGGGTCGGTAAGTGACTGATTTCTAAGTACAAAGTAAAATAGATTCACCCGTGTCTTTGGGTTTCAGGCCCTTGAATATGATAGGCAGGAACTTTAAAATTTATTCATTAATATATATGTATATGTATATGTATCCATCTCTTGCTTTTGTAAGGCTCTGCTGTAGATGATGTGGTTTAAAAGTCTGGATAATGGTCAAATATTTGCTAAGGAAAACTTTTCTATTTCTGTGGAACATATAAAGAAAAAAAGCACTGTTCCAACTGTGCAAAAAATTATTTTAGCTCGTATTCATCACTATCAATCACAAAATTCACTATTGGATTGCATAGAAAGAAACAGTTTTTTTTTGTAAATATAGTATGTTTGGGTTATGATCATAGTCATGATTGGAAGAGTAGTTAAAAGACTTTCATGCTATAATGTTCCATTTCTGGGAACTTGATCTAAGACAAATGCTACTGATTATTGAAGGTTAATACTATCTAGCAAAATGAGTCTTAGAATCTTTTGCTTTTCTCCAACATGTCCCAAAAAGGAAAGAAAATCCTGAAGCAGATCAGTTTTGAGATGTATAGAAATAAAATTTAAATTTATAGAAGAAAAATGAGAATATGGCATTTAGCAAATCCAAACAATATAAATTAAAGGTAAAATTGTGGCCTGAAATACATTTTAAGTTTATATCAGCTATAATCATATCTGGAATAGAAAGACCTGTCTATTTGTAGCCATGCATAGTTTTCTCCCTTATCCGATTTTTGCAATACCCTCCAATGGTCCCCTTCAGAAACACTGCTGGTTTCAGCATGTCTTTCCAATCGTTCTGGTTGAGTATTGAAGAAATCTGAGCCATATTATTTTAAATGTGTACTCTTGCATTTCTGGACCTAATTTCAGGTACTAAACCGAAATTTAATATCCTTTGTGGTTTGGGATCATTATGTTTAATCGACTACCTACAAGGATGGAAACCCATGATGCTTGCTAGTTTTGCATAGATCTCCACAGTGATTTAGTGATTCTGGAACTCATCTATGGAATTACATATGGCAGTTCAAGTTTAAAATCATCTCAAATTTCATAAATATTTTAATAATGAGTTAGAACAATGATTGCCCCTTAGTTTGCTGTCATGGAACAGCATCCTGTCATTATATTGCCTTTCAAGACCTATGCCTGGAACAACAATCTTTGAAAATCTCAAGAAGAGAAATAATAATGAATAAATCTCAATCTCTGCGAGTTCTCTTGTTTTGCCTTTTAGTTATAAACTAGCTGTTACAAAGAGGAAGGAAAATGAATCTTTCAGCACCACTGCCTACAATCAGGTTGACCCATGGAATCCGCCTGTGACCTTTGCTGACTTCATAAACAATGAGAGCATTGTCAATGAGGTACGTGAAGATGAACCTCATCTTTGTAGGTTATTATTCCAAAATTCTGCAGAATGGATATAAGGTCTTTGCTAACTATTTTGTATTTCCCTTTTTCCATTTCTACACATCCTTAATTTTGAGTAGATAAATAAAACATCATATTGTCAGATTATCCCTGGGTTTTACTAAATTATCTGCTGCTTTACTTAACAAACTTCGTTTCTTTCAATCTATTTCTGTGGTCCATTCTTATTTAACAGGTCTTTCCCCTAAGATAGCACAATAATATTATCCCTTTTCCTTTCTCAGGATCTGGTCGCCTGGCTCAATACTGGCTTTCTCCATATTCCACATGCTGAAGACATACCCAATACTGTAACCCTGGGGAATGTGCTTGGTTTTGTCTTAAGACCATACAATTATTTTGATGATGACCCTTCCGTGTATTCTCCAGACAGTGTTTTCTTTGACAACCTGCAAGACTCCATTTCCTGTGAGGTCAACCAACCTGCATGTCTGGCAAAAATGTCTGCCCATTTCCCCCCTTTTCACTTATGAGGTTTTCAAAACATAACAATGTTCTAATGTCTTTCACTTTTTGACAAGTGAATTAGAAATTGGAAACAAACAATGAATGTGTATTACATGTAGTTAATAGTTTCTCTTCTTTCTGCAGCATTAATGGATTTTTTTTTTTTGGTCTGAATATTAGTCCACTGTCTTCAGGAAACCATGGACTGGAATTCTCTCAGGATTAAGAAGAATGTTGCATAACCTTTCTTTGCTTTAGGAATACTATCTCTTAGCATGCAAAGCTGACATTTTTAACTTGACAGAGGACATTGAGAATGAGATATACTGGTATTTATTAGCTGTGATCCTCTATTACTTTTACAATATTAAAACACTGATATTAAAATTGAAAATTGGTTTTCTGATCTACTATCTTAAATTAGAGGAGAATAGCAGAGTCTTTGGAGAGAAAGGTAACAAATTGCACGGTGATATCCTCTTTATCACTTACAGTAATCCTATAACTTTCTGAAAAAGATATTAAAGAAATTATTAATGCCTGGGGAATTTTTTTTATTGGGAATGATACAGACACGGACATGGATAAAGTATATAGACTAAATTTCACATTTGTAGAATAAGAAATATTCCAAGAGACATTTTGATACAAATAGAGAAACTAGAATTTTCTTTCTGGGCAGAAATTCTATGATGAAAATGAATGGTTTGCCTAAAATGTTTTTGCTTCAGACAATACCTGCTGCACCATTTAAACAATGGCAGAAAGATATCTGCAAATTGCATAAAGATATGTCTAATTTGTGTGACAGGGGAAAAACACAGAAGTTAAATATGAGGGGTTTCAAGATGTTAAGAAAAGCAATATAATTGAGTTTGACACCCTTGATCTAGAGTTATGTGTTTTTAAGAAATAAGGTATGTGATCCAGCGTATGGATGATACAAGATTTGTCTTCCTCCTGGCAAAAAACCCTAAACAATGGAATGAGGTTTCTTTCATCTATTTTATTTGATATATTTCTGTCCAACCTTTCTTTCTTGATTAATACTGCTGAAAGTGTGAAACTCTTTGGAAGGACTCTGCCATATGGGCAACATTGATTATGCCCAGGTCTGCTTGGCTTTTTTTAAAGGAGTTGGATCATGGTTGGACTTTAGTTGTATACACCTTCAGTGGGGTGGGAAGGTTCAGTCATCCAGCCAGTAATCAGTATGAGGACTAAATCAGAACTGTAGGATGGACTCATGGATGGGATAGTTAGAATCAGGGACTCAAAATAAGCAAAACTACAGGACTGCAAGATGTTGTGGTTGAAGCAGGATGTTGACCCTGAAAATGACATATGTGTAGCCATATTTTATATTAGCCTTTGTATTTTTGTTTCTATTAACTTTTAGGTTTGTAATAACTGGATTTAATAATACTTCAGGTTCGCCACTTTCTAACTGTTGAAAGGGGGGTTGTAAAGATAAAGGGGAATATTATTTCTAGGTGGCATTCCTTTCCCTTGGGAACAGATCAGATGCCTGCAGTTGGCCGAAGGTGGAGTTTGGAGTTGCTGGACTGTTGGACTGAGAATTGATTGGAGGTTGTGACTCAGAGGGGAAGTTTCATACTTTTGCTTTTATTGGGTGTAATTCCGGATCTGTTTCAGAGTCGGAATTATACCAGGTCCTTGCCAATTTAATGTATTCCTAATAAATGAATTTGAAAAGGAAGATGGATGCCTTGGACTTTATATTTTGGGACATGTTACTTGGAGGCTTGACATTCCGACTGGCTCTGCTTTAAAAAGAAACGTTTTCCTCCGATTCCTCACTAAGGATTGCTATCCAGGGTCCTGAGCCCTGGGCTGCTTACCCTGCCTATTCAGTCAGGCAGCAGAGGAGACTCAGGGAAGATGGATAAAAAATAGAAGCCTGAGGAATGCGGCAGAGAATGCAAACTTTGTGGAGGACCTTGCATGAGGCTGCCGACCTCCAAGGAGACTCTACAAGTAGCAGCAGTGGTAGAGGACATTGCACACCAGGTGGACATCCGTTCCAAGATCCAAGCTGACTGGGGAGCCACAGGGGGGGATCCAGCTGATGGAGATGGACCTGCTGGGACAAGCAACACTTCCAGACCCGCTAACGGATTGCTCCCTCACTGCGTCCAGATAATCCAGGGCTACCACACTTTTGCTTTTATTGGGTGTAATTCTGGATCCGGTTCGGAGTCGGAATTACAACAGGTCCTTGCCAATTTAATGTGTTCCTAATAAATGGATTTGAAAAGGAAGATGGATGCCTTGGACTTTATTTTTTGGGACATGTTACCTGGAGGCTTGACACAGCAGTCTTGTAAGAAAGGAAAGCCTTTTGTATCTCTCTCTGATACAGGACAATCTAATAGGAAATCTAACTTGATGAAGTCATATCAAACAATCAAACATACATTTTTATCATTATTTATAATATTCCTCTCCATCAGGATGCAACCCAACCACTAAACAAATAATAATTATTGGTATTTAAAATATAGGCAGAATACATTCAAAATATGGAATAATATATGCATAATCACAGTGCAAACAATAATAAATAACAGTTATAACTTTCTGAAATGCATTTAGGGATGTTTAACTGAGAATCAGGTGGGCGGAAAAGAACTCCACAATTGAAGGTCTTGATCTTGAAGTGTGTGCAAATGAAATAATGGAGAAAAAAGAGAAAAGGAAATAGAAAGAAGCCCCTGTCTTGGTATATGAACAAAATCATATCAAGAAAGAAAAAGATGTTGGCAAATAATGAGCTGCAAATTATAAGAGATTAAACACAAGCTCTGTAAATATAGGCTCTGTAAGGATTTTCAGAGAAACTGCCAGTTTGAGAAGTTTGCACTGATTGCAATCAAATATTTCTGCTCTTTGGCACTGATCATGTACAATTCTATTGATACAGCCCAATTATGCAGGAGAAATTAATAGAGATTTTTTTTCTTTTACACAGTTAATTATTCCCCACTATGGAGTATGAAACTCACTTGCAATTCAAAATACCATTGAATTACATAAATATTGGCCACATGTGTATCTGGATATACTTCTGTAACAATAAACAAAACCACCCATAAAAAAAAAGCTAGGCGTCATTTATGAGGAAAGGTGTATAGAACTACTCTTAAATTACTGTATTTTTTGGAGTATAAGACGCTCCAGAGTATAAGACGCACCCAGCTTTTGGGGAAGAAAGCAAGGGAAAAAAAAATCTGCCTCTGCCTCCCAGCAATTTGTCTCCTTACAGCAAACAGCAAACAGCCTGTTTTAACTTCAGCACAGCCTGATTAGCACAGTCAGTAGGATCAGTCTTCCGATGATCAGCTGTTTCAGACTGCAGGGATTCCCATCGCCTATTGCTGCCTCCGCATGCCCCATTTTCAGCCTCCACACGCCCCATTTTTGGACTTTGCATGCCCCATTTTTGGGCAGCGGGGATTGGAACGGGTGGAAAATGGGGTGCATGGAGGCCAAAAATGGGGTGCACGGAGGCAGCAATAGGCTATGGCAATCCCTGCAGTCTGAAACAGCTGATTGTCGGAAGGCCGATCCAACCAACAATCAGCTACTTGTGCTAATCAGGCTGTGCTGAAGCTGAAACAGGCTGTTTGTTGTTTGCTGCAAGGAGAAAAATTGCTGGGAGGCAGAGGCCGAAGAGTGGGGGCTGGTGGAGCTTTGGCAACATTCACTGTATAAGATACACAAACATTTTCATCCACTTTTGGGGGTGGAAAAAGTGCGTCTTATACTCCAAAAAATATGGTACATCAGTATGAATGTGTTGCAAAGTTCATCTATACCCAGTGGGTATTTATTAGGAAAGAAGGAGGACATGTGTATGTATGGAGAGTCTCAGGCATCCAGATCACAGTTGTCCCAAAGGTGCTTTTCCAAGAGGCAACTGGACTTTATTGTTTTTCTTTGAAGACATTTTGTTTCTCATCCTAGAAGCTTCTTCCGCTCTGACTGGATGGTGGGGAATGGAAGAATTTATAGGAATAGAAATATAAATCCTTCCATTCTCCCACCATCCAGTCCAAGCTGAAGAAGCTTCTTGGATGAGAAGTGAAACATCTTCAAAGAAAAACAAGAAAGCCCAGTTGCCTCCTGAAAGAGCACCTTTAGGAAGAGATGTGTGGTTACAGTCAGCTATTGAGTTCCATGCATCCTTTTTGACTGAACTGAATTTGTTGCATCATGTCATGATCCCTTCTGTTTTCTATGAATAGCATCCTATTTGTAATTTAAGATACATGTGCAAAAGAAAGGGGAGAGATAAACAGCAGAGGTAGTAAAGACAATTTATTGATGGGAATTAGTATGCACAACTGATATTTTTAATTTAAGACATGATATTTAGAAATATACATACTGTTGTGGCCTGCCAGCGGAGCTGGCAGCGGATTTGGACAGTGAGGAGGTTGGGGAGGAACATGGGCCAGTCCTGGAGTCTGGGGAAGGCTCTGATGAGTGCTCTGTGTTGGAGGCAGAGATGGGGACAGGGCTGTCTGCCAGTTATCAGCTGCCTTCGGAGTTGGACATCAGTGGGGAAGAAGAACAGCTGGAGCCTGTTCCAAATGCGCATATGCGCAGAGCTGTCAGGAACAGGGGTCAACTCAGAAAGAAAGGCACACATGGACGCTGAATGGCCCCTCCCTGGGGAATAAATAGCTTTTGTATCAATTGTGAAGTTAGTGTCTCTGTTGCAATGGCAGGTAGCACACACTGATCGAAAATGTTTCTCTTCAGGCATAGGAGGAGGTTGTTCTTGAAACTCATGCTTAGCTTGCCGAATGCCTGCCAACCACATTTAACATGCCATTCAATTTCCTTCACTGTATCATCTTCCACTGAGATCTGTTGGCCAAGGTATATGTAGTCTACTATATCTAGTTCTTCTCCAGAAGAATATATATCTTTATTGATTGTAATCTCTTCATTCTAACATTAGAAGACTGATCCTGGAATTGAAAAGTATTAAAAAGTATGTGCCAGGACAAGGCATGGAGGCCACACAGCCAGCGGATAGTTCAAACTCCCCTTTATTGCTCCAACTTTCCCCCAAATGCTCCCACATTTATGGCAGGTCCTGGAGCAAAGCACTCACACACACACCTAGCAGCCTCTGGCTGTGAGTAGTCCAGCAGCACACTGTTAGCACAATGGCTTCAAGGCAAGAAGTCCAGCGAGGCAAAGGAACAAGACAATGAGTCCAACAAAGCAAAGGAACAAGGCAGCAAGAAGGCAAGAAGTCCAGCAAACTCCAGACAGCAATGGCACACAAAACTCCACAAATCCAGCGCTTGTTCCCGACAAGCACACTTCCCCCCGTAAGTCTCAGTCACCAGGTGTGCCTTGTGAAGAGGGGTGGGACGCTTTCCTCCCGAGATGTCAGGTTGGCCTGTGCTGTTCCCCTGCCTCCTCTTCACACTCTGTGCTCGGGGATTGGGAGGTGGGAGGTGCCTGAGCTCCATCACTCCTTATCTCCATTGCCTACCCTCTCTCAGTCACCTGCCCCTGTTCCTCCATGCTGGCAAGCCATCCCAAGCCCGAGGGACCCAGGGCTGCCTCATCCTGCTCCTCCCCATGTTCTTCTAAAGCCAACAAGGTTGCCCCCTCGCCTTCCATCAGCCCCAGCTCCAGCTCATCCTCCTCCGCAGACTCAGGCTTCGATGGAGCCATGACAAAGTAGCTTTGTGATCACTCTTCTAAAGGAGGACAACAGATGGATCTGTGGTGAGAGGGGTAAAAAAATGCAAGGTGATGCCAATGACCACAGAAAGATTAACAAGCAGAAGACGAAGATGGTAACAAAAATATGAAAATAGAAGTAGAATTGATCAATGAAACAGGTTTTAAGATTGAAAAGAAGGTAAAATATTTTGATATTACTATGACAATATGAACTGAATGTTATTTGAAAATGATTATTTAAAGACATGGAATAAGGTTTAAAAAGATTTAAAAATAATTTCTGTCATTAAGCTGATGTTTTCCTAAAATATAGTTTTTTGTTTCAGACAGTACCTGTTACAATTGATGCACTATTTAAACTATGGCAGAAAGCTATATCTAAATCTGTATGGTAGGAGAATAACAATTTAAATGCAAGATGTGAAAGAAAGAAGGGGATTGGGCTTACTTACCCGATTTGAAATTACATTTTGCAGCTTGTTTGATTTTGAAAAAAGAGTGCATGTAGCTGAGAAATAGAAGGTTTCTGAAGCCAGAAGGACATGACCTGAGATTTTGGATGCCATGACTACTTGTGCTACGGTAAAATTAAGGCTAAAGTAGATTTTTAAAAAGGTTAGGAGTACCATTCTGATGTGGAATAGATAGAAGTTGAGGTTGTGCCTGAAAATATCTTTTTTCAGAACAAGAAGCATTTTATGGATAACAAACAAGAAGCAAATGCAAAAGGCTTTTGTGAGATACTAGCATTTTGTCAAGGAGAATGTAAGATAAAAACAAGAGAAGATCTGGTGAGAGAGAGCTATACTTGATAATGGTTTTCTTACGTACATTCATTAAAAACTTTTTTTTTTAAAAAAAATCAGGTTTTGAATGTTTTTAAGACTGAGTTTGAAGTAGAATTGTGTAGAAATGATGAACTTGGAATTGCTAAAATGTATAAACTTTCATTAAAATTTGAAACAATTTCTGTTATGTTAAAATTTTGAGGAAAAAATTATAAAATGATATAGCATTTGTATGTCAACAGAGAAATTATCTGGAATGTATAGAGGAACCTCAAATTAATATTGGAAAAGTGAACAAGAAGCAACATTTTACCATATTTGTGGACTTACAAAAAAACAGAAAGCTTTGATTTAAATTTGTATGTTAGTTCAGAAGATTTAAAAGATTACTGTACAATTAATTCTGGAGGTTTTCCTTTTGCGACTGATAAACAGTTGGGGGGAAATCATGGAATTTTGTTTTTATGACAACTTAGCAAGATTATTATATGACAAAGATGGGAAGTTTCTTTATTTCCATGATAGGGGAATAATTGGTAGAACTTGATGAAATGGCCAAACTGACTTCTTTGTTTACAAAAAGACAATATTTAAGATGGTAAAAAGGTAAAAATGATGTTCTCTTTTGGGGTTTGTGGAGAAACAGTTGAAGAAAAATCATAAAACTTTGTTTTATACATGAAACTGTACTGAGACTATTGTATGCACAAAGATGGAAAGATTTGGAATTACCCACAATGCAAGAACGGATGGCGAAGAAGATGGAAGTTAATAAGATGGTTAAATTAACTTTGATAAACGAAAAGACAATATATTTTCTTCTCACCCCACCATGCTCCTATTCACCCGAGGGCCAAGTTCAGCCTTGCATGGGAAAGGAGCGGAGGCGCTGGATGCCGCCGCACAGAGAAGACCAGGCCCGGGTGCGAAGGGCGAAAAAGGAGCAAAGGTGGCTTTGTAAAGACTGCGGCGGGGACCTGGAAGGGTGGGAACCCCACTGCCCACTCCTACATGGCCAGCGGGGTAGAGGCCTCTTCATTTAAAGATGGGAGGCGAATGGGGAAGCTGCTGGTGCTGGCGGAGCTTTGAGGTGGCCCTGGGGTGAATGGGCAATCTGCCGGCACCCTGCAGAATGTGCGAGACTGAACTGGGGAAAGTGAGGGCCCAGCAGCGAGTGGAGAAGTGGCTTTTGTAAAGCCATGGCATGGGCCTGGAAGGCTGGGAGGGATTACCTCAGGCCCTTAGTGGATTTCCCTTACTGGATTCTGCCACTGGGGCGAAGTAGCCATGTGCATGTCCGAATTATTGAAGCCGGGTGCTGGGGCGAAGTTACAAACTGCTCTGACAGTTTAGCTGGCCGCCTCGCACTGGCTCCTTGTACAAACGGCTCCACTGTTTTTTGAAAATGTTTTTGACATGCACAGTAGAGGCTCTGGGCATGCGTAGTACAGTTTTGTTATTTTTTTGGTGCGAGTGTGCACTTCGCCACCTTTTTTGGCGGGTTTTGTGATTGTATAGGGATTGCTGACCCAGACAGTGACTATCTGCATATGGAAAGGTACCTGTGTGCTAAATTGGGGGAACCTTGGGGGAGAACTGTGATTTTGTATAGAGCACATACAAACACACATCTCTCCCCGGACTTCTGTTTTATATATAGAGATATATAGCTATAGATATGTATGTAAATTTTAATTAGCATTTTTGCTCTAAATTGAAAACTATAGTGGAATGTATTATATTACTCAGCAAATCTTAAAATATCCACTTCAAAAACATTTGAGTTAGCTATGAAGATATCCAGAAAAACCATGACCTATTTCAAATCTTTCCAGGAAGAGGAACCCCTTGCTATAAAATTATCTATAATTATGCGCTTCTTATAAATACGTCATGTGACCTGAAATGTGAATGATGCAACATTTAACAGAATAACAGCTCAATCCTCCCTAAGTAATAACTTCACCATATAATGGAATGAGGTTTCTTTCATCTATTTAATTTGATATGTTTCTGCCCAACTTTTCTTTCTTGATTAAAATTGGTGAAAGTGTAAAACTCTTTTTCTGTACAACTCAAGTCGGTTTTGGTCTACTTTGTTGAATGCTTACTGAAGTCCAAGTATGCTATGCCCTGGAATTTCACTGGTCCACTAATTTAGTCACTTTGTCAAAAAATGCAATACAATTTGTTTGGCATGATCTGCTTTTGACAACCCACTCTGTTTCCTTCATCTATTTAGCATTAGCAATCAATTGATCCATTTTTAAATCCATATTTTCTTCCATGCTCCTAATCTTGAATGTATAAAAAGGGTTGTTTTTGTTGGAAAATGTTCCATAGAAGGTTTTAAGTCAAAAGTTCTTTCTTTTGTTATCTGTAAACTATAATTAAATAACAATACCACCCTCTACTGACCAAAAAGCAAAACTGTCAGTAAGACTGCCATGGAACTTATTGAGACAGCAAATATTCAATTAACAACTGTTTACAGATCCAATCCCCAGAGAGATAGATAAGGAGAGAAAAAAATACCATTGGAAGCAGAACCCCCCCCCCCAAAGTCCTCAATTCAAACAGATTTGTATTTGGCAGATATTTTTTTAAAAAGAATAACATTTCTTAAAAAGCAATGGAGTTCAAATCCAGCATATCACAACCGTGTTTTGTTTTCTTTATTTTAAAAATCCAATCCAACTTTCAAAATAATTCCAGGAAAAATAAATTTAGAAATACTGGAAATCATCAAGAGGAAAAACATACCTTATCAAAAAACATACCTTATCAATATCTCTTACCCAGCAAATAAATACAACAAAAAACAGTGTTTGAAAAATGAGGAAGCCAAAACTAGTTGTCCTATTCGGGCTGCACCACAGCACTGGACAAGATAGTTCTCCTTTCTCTTATTTAGTACTTCACCATTTGATCTCAAAGTCCCTTCACATCTTCTTGCCAGCTCAGACTATCCAGAAGACAAATGGAATGATTCCTACAGCTCTTCTTAAAATTCAGGGAGCTTTCCAGGCTTTGGATCCTGTCTGAACCACTGATGGATTGGATGTTGGTACAGAACAAAGACTACATCTGTGTTACTTTGACATATTCCCTCATGAGAGTAGGTGCACAATACCAATGGATTTCATTGAATATTTGCCATCTTATATCTAGATAACCTTCTGATGAAGTGAAAAAAACTCACCTGGAAAAAATTAGATTCATGAGGTTGGTGGACATTTATGAGTAAATGCACTATAGAACTGTCTTAAATTATATCAATATGACTGTAGCAAAGTTCTTCTCATTTATTATCTCTGGATATTTATTAGGAGACAAGGAAGGGATGTGTGGTTCTTCCAGTGAGGGTGTGGCTACAGCTTGCTATTGAGCCTTACCATACACTGCATTTGTAGTCATGTGAATATCCCCTGTGTTTTTTATGAATCACATCCCATTTGTAATTTAAGATACTTCTGCAAAAGAAAGGAAGAGGTAAGTAGCAATGGGAGTAAAGACTATTTATTGGTAATTTGCAACTAGCAAAGTCTTACAGGACAACTTTTATGAAAGAGACACATGAGGTGAATTTCTTGAATGCGAGGACTATTACAGGGAGTAACTGCTTGCCTCTTGGAGGCACAAGTGCTACTTTGCTGCAGATTTTCAATCCAGGTTAGACAATTATTTATCCATAGAGTATTATTTTATGCCATTTGTAAGCTTCCCAGAGTCACTCTGGATAGTGATATGGGTAGCATATAAATTAAATAAACACTGTTGGTCAGAAAAAAATGCGGGACTCAAGAAAATGAGGTGACTTCACAGCTCCAAATTTTATACTGTATGATCATGCTAGAGGTTTGACATGGATTTCATAATGAATGATGTCTTCTTATGCTTCTGTCCTTTATCTTGCGATATATCTGAATGTTTGGGATAAATATAGGAAAATAATAATCTGGACTTTCTCCATCTTGCTAAATTATTCATTGGTTATTTATAAAAACATGAAGGATCCAATAATTTTCCTCAGAGGAGAGATAATCATTTATTCTGATTCGTTCTACACTGGATTAATTTCAGTATCTTCAACAAGCTGTTTGATAGTAACAGAATTGCTGAAACAAAGAGGAATATTGAGATATTTGACTGAATTTCACAGTTTTACTAGTCATAATTTATAAGTGGAAGAAGAATATTTACTTGGAACATTATTATCAGAGAGAATTTGTATAATATATTTTATCTTTGGTATATCACTCTAGTCCTCATGCTAAAATGAATAATTCTTCCTCTAAAAACGTTTGAAATGTAGTGAGCAGATTGGAAGCCTCCTTTTCCATGTGGTGGCAATGCTGCATAGCCCATATAGTAAAATGATTTACTTTAGAACAAATTTTGAAAGTTGCAAACCCATTGCAACCAGGAATGTTTCATGAGTTGTTTTCAAACCATACAAATTTTCATAACATACTGAATTAGCACTGTATATTTATTAAAAAGAAGTTTAACAATAGATTAAATAGATTAAATACTAACCAAACAACTGCCCTTAAAAGCCAGGTTCATTAAAAAAAAGTTAAGAGGCAATCAAAGGCAATCAAAGTGAGTCTGGTCCTGACGCTTATGTTATTCTTTAAATACTTGGATGAAGAGATGTTTAGCTGTTGTACACAGAAGTTAGCATCTAGTCCAATCATATTTTAGTTTGGAGAATTATGTTGGATGCTGACAACATGAAAAATGACTAAAGGCTGGCAAACAAGCTTTATGAAGCTTTCTAGATTGCATTTCCTCAAAATAGAAGATTATAAAAACACATTTGCATAAAAGATCTCCTCCCTTTTAACCTATGTATAATTGACTTCATCTCAAGTTCCAGTTTTTTTAGAAGTGTCCAACCAGTGTTTTCATCTGAGTTCTTGGTTTTAGTTAATGATAACAGGAATATCATGTCTATATGGTAAGTTTCTTGAATTTGTGACTATATCATTGCTATCTTTGCACAATTTCTGGAATGTTTTGTAAATGCAAGGGAATTTATAGCTCTGAAACTTACGTGTCTTATTATTTGTGTCCAGGATTATAAACGTCTAGTTTAGAATTTCACAAACTTTTCTTTATGTTTTTGTTTATAGGTTTGGGAAAATGAATTCCAAAGTGATTTATTCTCTCATAGCAATATGCATCACCATCACTTTCATCTTAGTCTTGGTTTTCTGTAATAGAGGACAAAAACACACAGATTGTGGGAGTTCTTCCCAGAAAAAGGAACAAGAGGAAAGTCAGGATGCTGGCAGCCAAGTATTTCAAGATTTAACCCCAGAAGAGATAATGCAAGTAAAGAGCTATTTACAGTCCAACCTGGCAGTGCCACTGGTGGAGACGCCTCAAGCCAAGCCATCAGACAACTGCATTTATTTGATCACCTTGCAGCTCCCTCCCAAAGCACAAGTACTACAATTCTTAGATCATCAAGGATCTCAGCCACCACGAGAAGCTCTGGCTGTGGTCCATTTTGGAAATCAGGTGGACCCCAATGTGACAGAATATCTAGTGGGCCCACTTCCAGAACCAACATATCATCAAGATATCACAGTAGAAAAATATGGAAGGAAATTGCCTTATTTTCAAAGGATGGTTTTGATAAATGAGTTTCATGAAATCAGTGATTTCTTAAAGAGAAATGAATACCCAAAGGCTCCAAATTTCATGCAAGAGGTTCTAAATTACAATGGAAGCAATCTTCAGTACAATTATCAATTTCCATTAGGGCTGAAATCAGAAGATCGGAAAACGTGGGTGAGTCATTTCCAGAATGTGACTGGCTTCTATTTGCATCCAGTTGGTTTTGAGGTCCAAGTGGATCATAGTAGCTTGGATGTTTCTGAATGGAAGTTAATAAAAGTATTCTACAATGGACAATACTTTGAAGATATGAAAGACCTTGAGAGACAATTCAATATGGGAAAGATTAGAGTAGACAAGGTTAAAGAAGCCCCTCTTGATGGGGGCTACTCTTCACTGAAGCAGAGGGTGCCACCAAAAGATCCAGGCCCTTTGCAATATGAACCTCGTGGACCACGCTATAGGATTCACAATAATCATGTCACTTTTCTGAACTGGAGTTTTGCATTTGGAATTGATGCAAGCAGGGGTCCACGTATCTTTGATGCCAGGTTTAATGGAGAAAGAATAATCTATGAGTTAAGTTTGCAAGAAGCAAGTGTTATCTATGGCTCCAACAGTCCTTCTTCCATGTTGACCAGATACATGGATACCAGCTTTGGACTTGGATCCAATATCTTTCCAATTACCCAAGGAGTAGATTGTCCTTATTTATCCAGTTTCTTGGACTGGCACTTTTTTCATGATACTTCATTGCCTGTTAGCCGTAAAATGGCTATCTGCATCTTTGAGCAGAATGCTGAGGTACCTCTGCGACGACATCATGAAAACATCCAGCCTCCTTTTTATGGAGGCTTGTCAGATTCAAATCTGGTATTCCGAACCATATCTACAGTTGATAACTATGACTATGTCTGGGATTTTATTTTCCATCAAAATGGAGTTGTTGGTGTTCGAGTCCACGCCAGTGGCAACATTATATCTGATTTTTACTTTGATGATGCTGAAGACTTTGGCAATAGAGTCCAAGAAAAAGTGCTGGGACCAATTCATACCCATAATATTCATTTCAAGGTGGATTTGGATATTGGTGGTAAGTAGGAAAAAATGTTTGTCACTTGCATGGAAATTATAGGCTCTTTGCCCTAATTTGGCTTTCTCAGAATTGTTCTAATGACTGTCAGAAGTATAATGAAGACAAATTCAAGAATATGGTTAGTATTCTCCTAATAATGTTCTTGAACTTCAATTTAGGAGATGTGAGGGTTTTTTTTTTAATTAAGAAACAAAACTTAATTCAAGTTCTGTCAAGAAAATATAATGGCATCAATTACATAATTATCTCTTCATATATTTTGGGGGTTTGTACCTGTAGTTTTAGAATCAGCATTTTTGTAATTCTTGCAGATGTCAACAAATTTGTATTATCACTTAAAGCTGAATCTGTACATTGGTTGTTTTTCAGGTAGCTTTAGAACTGGATTCTGGTTTCAGGGCAAAGAAATAAAATAAAAAAAACGGTATCATAATGGAGTGTCTACAGAGATTCTCAATCATCCAAATCATGGTTGTCCCAAAGATGCTTTTCCAAAAAGCAACTGGACTTTCTTAGTTTTTTTCCTTGAAAACATTTGACTTCTTATCCAAGAAGCTTGTTAGGTCCAGACTTCATGGCTCAAGCTCCCTCAGCTTCATTTCCTTTCTGTTGTTCAACTCTTGTAATGTTAATAGCGATGGATATGGAGAAATGTGTCTTTAAAAGTCTCCACTGAAATTTGTCATCAGAAAAAATGTTGGATGATTTCTCTGAACTTCTTGAGGTATAGAAGTCGTAAACAGTGTCCATCTAGGTCAGGAGATTTGAAGATCTGGATTTGAAGATTTAGTTGAGGGCCCAAAAATATTTTGTGAAAATCTGTTGCATATTATTCATATTTGTGCCACCAACTAGAACTGAACATAAATTTAACATTTCCATTATGTCATAATAATTGTTAGGTCCAATATTTCTCTTTCTTTCTCTCTGTTATATAGACACATTCTTTCTGTCATATTCTTGTCAGCTCATTTAATTCATTTTAAATGCTGCTGCTTTCTGGACAATGATCCCATAAAACTATTTTGCTAATACCACAATATGGATGCTCTTACTGTATTTATAAACATTCCTTTCCTGAAATTCCTGTATTTCTTGATAAAGTAGGACACAAATCCTATTGCCCTTTGTTGCCTTCTCTGCATCTACCCTATTGAAGGAATTGGTAGTGTGGTTTTCTTGCACGCTGATGCAGGAAACACATGAACACACTGTTTATATTCAGCCTGAAAAACTAATTATGCATACTCTTATTACAATTTCATCTTTGGGTCAGCAAAACATTAATGTAGAAGCAACTTTGATTTTAAGAAGCTGAATATGCAACAGGAGTGGTCTGATCCATCAACAGTTGCTCAAATGCTAATTATTGTACTTGTTTTCTTTTTGAGGTGTGGAAAATACACTGGTTGGCAATGACATGGCTTTTGAGACCATAAAGGCCCCTTGGAGCCCAGAAGATAAGATTCATCGAATGAAGGTGGTGAGAGAAATTTTGGACACCGAGAATAAGGCGGCATTCCATCTCCATGATGACATGCCCAGATACCTTTATTTTTCATCCAACTGCACCAATAAGTGGGGCCATGATCAAGGCTATCGAATCCAGATAGTCAGCTTTTCTGGAGACCATCTGCCAGAGTCAGATCCAATGGAACCAGGCTTCAGCTGGGGTCGGTAAGTAATTATTTCTAAGTGCAGAATTAAAAGAGATTCACCTATGCCTTTGGGTTTCAGGAGCTTGAATAAAATAGGCAGGAACTGCCAAATTTATTCATTTTAAAGAGATAGATTTCTTTGAATCTATTTAAAGAATTTAAATATTTCAAATATTTGCTAAGGAAAACTTTTCCATTTCCATGACTTAACTGTGGAACATACAGTATAAAGGAAAAAAGTGCTGTTCAAACTATGCAGAAATTCTTTTAGCTCATATTCCTCACTACTGATCAAAAATTCACTATTGGATTGCAAAGAGCAGGGGTGTCAAACTTAAGGCCTGGGGTCCGGATCCAGCCCACAGGGTGCTTAGATCACCCTGGAAACAGTGAAGGACTGCCCTGTGATGCCTCTGCCAGTGAAAACGGAGCTCAGGAGGGCTGCACGTGGCCCTCCTGAGCTCTGTTTTCACTGGCAGAGGGTTGCAGGAGGCCGTCGCAGCCAAAAACGGAGCCCGGGAGCCCGTTTTCTTTGGCAGAGAGCTTGGTCCACCACAGGTGCCCCTGACACAAGTGATGTTGAGCTGAGCACACCCACCCTGGCCATGCCCACTCCACCTCCCCGAGGTCAAACACAACCCTGACGCATCCTTCAATGAAATCGAGTTTGACACCCTGGCATAGAGTGAAACTGTTCCTTTGACAAATGTAGTATGTCTGGGTTATGATCTATAATCATGATTGGAAGAGTAGTTAAAATACTTTCCATGTTACAATGTTCCATTTTGGGAAAATTATCCTCAATCTGAGAGGTATTCCTAAACTTGACCTAAGACAAGTGCTACAGATTATTGGAGGTTAATACTATGTAATAGTAAAATGAGTCTTACAATCTTTTCTTTTCTCCAATGTTTCCCAAAAAAACCAATAAAATCCTGAACCAGATCAGTTTTGAGATGTACAGAAATAAAATTTAAATTTACAGGAAAAGAAGAGAGAATGGCATTTATCAAATCCAAACAATATAAATTAAAGGTAAAATTGTGGCCTGAAATATATTTTTTTAGTTCATATCAGCTATAACCATATCCGGAGCATATAGACCCATCTACTGGTGACCATGCATATTTTTATCATTTATTTGATATTTGTAATACACTCTTCCCCATATGTCCCCTTCAGAAATATTGTTGGTTTCAATGTGTCTTTTCAATTGCACTGGCTGAGTATTGGACAAATCTGAGCCATATTATTGTAAATTTGTACCGAGCTATAATCATATCTGAAGTCAGCAGACCTGGCTACTGATGAAATTTCAAATTGCTTTGGTTGAGTATTCAAGGAACCCAAGCCATGTTATTGTAAATTTGTACTCTTGCACTGCTGGACCAAATTTGAGATGCTCCCGGTAAACTTTAATCTCCTGAGTTTGGGGGTCAGTATATTTAATGGACTATCTACTAGGATGGCGATCCATGATACCTGCTAAGTTGGCAGAGATCACCACAGTGGCATTGGCATTCTGAAACTCATCTATGGAATTACACATGGCAGTTCAAGTGCACAATCACCTCAAAACTTATTTGCAGTTTAGTAATGAGTTACAACAATGATTGTCCCTATATTTTTATAGTTGAGCTTTCATGCAATAGCATCCTGTCATTATATTATCTCTTAATATCTTAAGAAGAGAAATAATAATGAATAAACCTCAATCTCTGCAACTCTTCTTGTTTTGCCTTATAAGTTATAAGATAGCTGTTACCAAGAGGAAAGAAAATGAATCTTTCAGCACCACTGCCTACAATCAGGTTGACCCATGGAATCCTCCCGTGGCCTTTGCTGACTTCATAAACAATGAGAGCATTGTCAATGAGGTAAGTGAAGGTGAATCCCACCTAGCATTGAAGCACCTTGCAGGTTATTATCCCACAATCTGGTGCTATCCAAATGCATTGGAGATAAAGTCAAACTTACTTGGAAGATATCAGATTATGAAGGTAACCTATTGGACTGTCATCCAAAACGTACTCCGGAAGTAGGCACATGCTGCTAAGAGTTTCAGCAACAGTTTCTCTTTAGGGGAAAAATGGACTTTGTGATATTTCAAATGCCTGCTCAGAGGACAACTTAAATTTTCCTGTATCAGGCCTCAGTTTTCCTGTTTGCATTCTTGTTAGCTGAGGTAATGTGACTTTGGAAAATACACTGAGCCAAACTTGTATGCATGGGATTTATGCCTTATTGTTTGCATTTGTTTTTTTAATATCATGACTGATAAAATTTTGCAGGATGGAAAAAAGGTCTTTGCTAACAATTTTGTATTCCCAGTTTTCCATTTCTACATATCCCAGATTCTGAGTAGGCAAGCATAAAATTATGCTGTCAGATTATTCCAGATTTTACTACATCTGCTGCTTTAATTAATAAGCTTGGTTTCTCTGAATCTGCTCCTCTGTTGTTTTCTATTTAGTAGATGTTGTATCTAAGATATCACAATGATATTGCCCCTTTTCCTTTCATAGGATCTGGTTGCCTGGATCAATGCTGGTTTTCTACATATTCCACATTCTGAGGATATACCCAATACTGCAACTCTTGGGAATGTAGTTGGTTTCTTCTTGAGACCATACAATTATTTTGATGATGACCCTTCCATGTATTCTCCAGACAGTGTTTATTTGAACCACCTACAGGACCCCACTTCCTGTGAGGTCAACCAACTTGCATGTCTGGCAAAAATAGCTTCATGTTTGCCCATTTTTCCTGCTTTCACTTATGAGGGTTTTCATAACATGACAATTTTCTAATGCCTTCTTTTTGACAGGTGACTTGGACATTTGAAACAAACAACGAATATATATTATAGGTGTAAATAATGAGGAGTTACTTTCCTCACTAGTCTTTTACAGTGTTCCTTTTCTCTCCTCTCTTCTTCTGCAGCATTAATGAATATTTTTGCTGGATTATTTGACCACTATGTTCAGGAAAGTGTGGCAGCATGGAATTCTCTGCAAATATTTTATTTTATTATCTGCGGGAATACCTGTGTTAAACTTGTATTTTGCAATTGGTTGTTTGGTTTCGATGAAAGAGTGGATTTTTCTAAAAAATCGAAGACTTTTGAAGTTAGAAGGATGCAACCTGAGCTTTGGGTTGCATGATAACATAAAAATAGAGCTAATACAGATTTTGAAAAGGGTTAGGTATACCATTTCAACAATGTGGAATAGATAGAAGTTCAGGTTGTGCTCAAAACAACCTTTTTCAGCACAAGAGGCATTTTATGGATGAGAAATGATAATCAAACACAAAAGGCTAACTGGTTGTGAAATATTAGAATTTTGCAATAGGAATGTAAGGTAAAAATAAGAGAAGATCTGATGGCAGAAATATATGCTTGGTAATGATTTTCTTTTTAAATTTAAAAATTTATAGTACCGGTAGATGAAATAATTTACGTTTTTGAACTTTGTAAAACTCAGTTTTAAATGGAATTGTCTATAAATGATGAACATGTTATTGCTAAAATGTATAAATGTGAACATTTAAAACAAATGTAGAACAAGGAAAAGAATGTATGCAGAGTTTATGTTGGAAATGTGAACAACAAAAAGGACCTTGTTTGGTGGACTTTCAAAAAATCCAGAAAGTTTTGGATTCAGATAGATGCATTAATTCCAAGGATTTTAAAGATTAACATACAATTGAAACCAGAGGGTTTGGGAGGGGATTGATAGACAAACTGTTGGAAAAAATTCATGGAATGTTGTTTTTATACATAACATTTGCAGCAAGATTATTCAACCTACAAAGAAGGAAAGATTCAGTCTCCCATAATGGAGGAATGATTGGTGAAGATGATTGAACTTACAGAAAATGACCAAACTGATTTCTGTGATTAGAGAAAATATCTACACTAATTGCTGACTGGAAACCCATTATAGACTTTTTACATGAAACAGAAAAAAAATGCACATCTCCCCTACAAGATGACTGCAAGCATGATTTACAATTTTGACGATTAGACAAAATAGATTATAGAAAGAAAAGAATAAAATTGCAGCCATAGATTAAGCAGTGAATTAACATTGTACTTATAACTGTTTAGAGTGGTTTACAAGATCAGAAGCTACTTATTGCATCTTTTCTTTCTTTCATTTTTCTTTTAGTTTTTCTTCCTTATGGTTTTAGCTTTCTCTTCAATTTCTTTCTTTTCTTTTTTAATATTAGTTTGTATTAGTTTTATCTCTTATTTAAAAGTATGTATATAAGAATGGTATTTTTGTTCTAAATTGAAGACTTTACTTTAGGATGAATTATCTTACTCAGGAAATCTTACACTATCCATTTCAAAAATCGTGAAGATATTCAGGAAACAGTATGATCTATTTCAAGCCTTCTCAGGATAAGGAACCCTTTGTTTAAAATTATGTATATTTTATGTGTTTCTCAAAAATAAGGCATGTGATCTGGCACATGAATGATGCAAGATTTGTCTTTCTCCTGACAAACAAACAACCCAAACAATGAAATGAGGTTTCTTTCATCTATTTAATTTGATACCTTTTTGTCCAACTTTGTTTTCTTGATTAAAATTACTGAAATAGGTAGGGAACAATAACTTAACAGAATCTCTTGTAATCTTCCATAACAATTTGGGTGCTGTACTTTTTTTTTTAAATTAAA
>JANHJO010004321.1:0-11505 GCA_032468235.1 Pseudoxyrhopus heterurus
AGAGAGAGAGAGAGAGAGAGAGAGAGAGAGAGAGAGAGAGAGAGAGAGAGAGAGAGAGAGAGAGAGAGAGAGATTTAAATGCTTCTCATGCATTTAAATACATAATAGCTTTACATAACAGTTTCAATAAATGGTGAATAAAGGATTGCCATATTTCATTTTTGTAATACCAGGTCAGATATAAGCCTTACAGCTGCAGAGCAAATTGTAATCCAGCAGTGTCTCAATCAAATTAAATAAATTTGCACAATATGTTAAGCTTGTATAATATTAAGTCTAATTAGGGGTTTGAGGTGTGTGTGTGTTTTACTATATTTTGCAAATTCAGCTCTTTGGTTTACAATTTAATGTGTTGGTACAAACAACCCAGTAACCAACCATGCAAACTGAGACTTTGTGTGCTGCATATAGGGAGAAATTCTAATAACATACACCATGTCCACATGGTGGAATGAGAGTCTTAAGCAGCCTCCCTTAACCAGAGGCTCTCAAGATATTAGGAAATAACATAGGTGGCTAGTTTTTTGAAAAGTGGACGAAGTGAACTAAATACCCTTGTGCAGTTCTTACTTCAAGGCCCTTTTCATCCAAACAAAGGAGAAAAAGCTGTATTCAACCCTGTGCTGACTTTCAAAATAAATAGAACAAAGGTAACCGAGACTAGCTGAAATAAGCCAGCTTTAATAACAGGGTAATTATTCAGACTTAAGTGCACAATCACCTTGCATTTGGCTAAACTTTATGACAGGTGATGACAAGTTAATAAATGAGCTATTTCACCAGTATTTAAACCAGCTATCTCCTGGCAATAGATAACCCAAAGCAAGAAACAAACAAAAACAATATAAAACAGAAGAGGGAAATAACTTATTCTGAAATGCAATGCATAGAAACTGGTTGTTTGGGTTTGATGAGCTAGACCCTGCAATAAATCATGATTAACAATGCTGTCATTTATCAAAGAAACTCTCTTGCTCAACAACCTTTGAAGTTCCAGCACCTATAATTTCCTACCTATAAAAAGGTACTTTTGTAACTGTGTCATGTTTGAAATTGACAAGAGAGCCAGAAGGCACTAAGCAGTTCCTTGCTCAAACACACCCATCCAAGTAAGCTTGTTCTAAGACGGGCAAAGCTGGGGTGATCATCACGGTCAAAAATGAAAGAATTTACAAAGCAACATCATCAGATTTCAGGGTGGTCCCTTTGATTAAAAAAAAACCCTATCATAAAGTAGATCTTAAACTTTTTTTTCTGTACAAATGCTGGAAGGCCACCAACATGCAATATTCACTTTTTGTAAGCTGATCGGCTACATCGTGTAAACTGATTGGTGGAGTCTAGAAAACTGATTAGCTGACACCTGCAATTTATACATCTTATTTATCTCTTGCCTGGGCAGGTTAACATATTAGTCATTGCTTAAGCTCTAGCATGCTTCTTAATCTCACTGTAGATATTCTATAAGTATTTTGTAAATACCCGTCAATGCAGTCTTCCTTTGGACTGGGCATATTATTGTTGTCCGATTGCATATGGACAGGATTTTTTGATCCTCAACATTGAGGAGACAAGAACTTCAACACTGGGTGGGAGCACTGTTGTCTTCTGTTGCCTAGGCAATTGTGTTGTGGTTGTTTTGCTATTGATTTTGCTCATTATAAGAGTTCCTCAGGCTACTCCAGGACCCTCCTCAGACTTTTGTATCCAAGAAAAGAGCTGTCCCTAGGTGTTGATTGCCCCTATCTCATGCATCAACATATCACATTATTACATGAAGCAGATTTTGCCCAACCTCACCACAACTCATAAATCAAAATGAAAACTGTAATGAACAAAGCCATTTCTATGGAATCAACACCGGGGATCTTATATCATTTCGACAGCTGGCTACAAAAAGCAAGTAACACACCCAACTGATGGAGCAAGAGGAGTATGTTTGAACTAAAGAGAAATGAACCACCTGTACCTCCCACGTGAGAACACCTGGGTGTGTATGGTGTGATAAGAAAGGCATGTGTATGAGAAAAAATCTGGGAAATAATTCCAGCCCAAATATATATACAAATTTCATAAGAATGTTATGAGAGTAAGTGGAAGGCTGAAATCCATTGATAGGACTTACTTCAGGTAGTCTTCGACTTACAACCACAATTGAGCCCAAAATTTCTGTTGCTGAGCGAGACAGTTGTTAGCTGAATTTTTCTCCATTTTACAACCTTAATTACTACAGTTGTTAAGTGAATCACCACAATTTTTAAGTTAGTAGCATGGTTATTAAGTGAATCTGGCTTTGACTCCAGGATACTGCAACCATCAAAAATACATGATAGTTGCCAAGCATCTGAATTTTGATCGTGTGATCATGGGGATGTTGCAACAGTCATAAGTATGAAAAATGTATTTATTTATTTATTTATTGTATTTATATGCCGCCCAACTCCCAGAGGACTGGGAGGGTTATGGTCATAACTCACTGTTTGGGTGCTGTTGTAACAGTCACTAAATGAGCTGTTGTGAGTCAAGGACTGCCACCAATGGCCCTTCAAAACATCTCACCCAAGAACCTAGGTGGGTGAGAAATTTGATGATAATTCCTAAAAAGTGGGAAATCCACTCTTTAGTGGAAACAGTGAGCTTGTTACACAACAACCCATTGGGGACGTCCCAGCAGAAGGCAAGCTATTTACAGAACAATTCTTGAGCATATAATGGTGGGTTTTGCAAGCAAGTGCAGGAAGCAGTCCTCCAGTAGACAAGCAATGGAGCAAAACACAAGCAGATGTGTTTACTTCTGGCTCTGAAGCAGAAGGACAAAAGAAAATCTGATTGTCTTGGGAAAATGTCTCTGGCAGTCCAGGATGTATTGGCACCACTTTGCTACTATGCTGTGAAAGCAATGAGGGAGTCATTGGTATTAAACCTGGCATTTTCACCATTAATGCAGCACCTGAAGACAACAACATGAGAGGCGTTTTCACATGCTTTTGGGTTTTTTCTAAGAATTAGGAGGGCAGCAGTTTCTTGGAAGTACAAAGAAATGTGAGATGCTCAGCTACAAATAGCAACACAGAAAGAAAGACAGATGGGGATTTCCAATGCATATTCCTCATATTATGCTCCAACACTGGAGGTTTTTAAGAAGAGATTGGACAACTGTTTGCCTGAAATGGTATAAGGTTTCCTGCTTGAGCAGGGGGTTGGACCAGAAGACCTCCAAAGTCCCTTCCAACTCTGTTATTTTGATATATCAGATTACTGTAAAACATAGAGGTGATGATGAAGACAGAGATAGAGTAATAGAGAGAAAAATCCCAGCAATCAAACATATGTTAGTTTAATGAACAACATTGCCAAAGTATGTGCTTAAAGACTAACAAAACACTAGCTTGCTAAATTAGACTTGTGGGTCTTTCCTCCACCCCCTTCTTTTAAAGTAATTTCAGTACTGCTGTGGGTAGCATTTTAATGAAAAGTGACTTGGCAATGCATTAAAAAAGCATCACAAATACTTTGAAAGTAGCCAAAAGCCAACAGCAAAATAATCAGAGTGAAGCAGATTAAATTGACGTTAGAAAAAAAAGAAAGGTGTTCAGTTGGCACCAGAAGGTCTTCAGAATAAAAAGCAAGGAAGACTATATCTTGAGAGTGTACTCCGAAGTCAGAGATCTAACATGGTCAACATGGTCTCGATGATAGTTACCTGTCACATCTCAGATGATGGTGAACAAGATCTCAGGAACCTCCAGAAATGTCTCCCAGGAATATCTCAAATTATAAGCATGGATATGAAGAAAGAGAAAGCCTTTACACATTTGTCATAGTTACAAGCCCAGCTTCTGCTTCTGCATTTCAGACTGCTCATGATATAAATTAATGGTAAAGAGTTATGAGATATCATAAATCCTGTACAGGAAGCAGACAGGAGGGAAAGAGAAGAAACAAAACAAAAGTGTAGCATCACGATTTCTGAAAGAAATAATTCTGGTTATGCTGCTCTATGTCCATTATGAAGATTGAGTTTATTTGATTTAGTTCTTGAAAACAAGGAGTCAAATGGTATTTGCAATTGTAATAAAGATGGTTAGACCTTAGAAGTAAAGATATGGAACTTTACATCTATTTTTAGCCATAGCAGCAGCTTGTTGAATGGATTTCAGTCAGTCAGTCAGTCAGTCAGTCTGTCCGTCCGTCCGTCCGTCCGTCCGTCCGTCCATCCATCCATCCATTTCTTTTATTCCAGTTTTGAAGTCTTGGTTGAAAAGTGAGATATATGTAGATTAAATAAATGAATATCTTTCCATTGGGAGAACCACATGAAATAATGTAATGAACATTACATGCTAATTTAGAGGGGACGGAGAGATTTCACCCCTACTTTTATTAGTGATGAGAAAGTGCTTATTTTGGTTTCATGCCAGCAACACAGTTTAGTGTTCTGCCACACAAAATGCTTTGAAACATTTATTATCAGCTTTAGAAAACTTTTCTAAGTCTGACCAGTTGGTTATTAATTGTGATAAAATAAAGACTGCTTTTGATTGATTGGTTTCAGTTTGATTTATTTTAGTTTTCCCATGTGGTATGTTGATGGCCATACCACTGCTAAACAAGTTCTATCTGTTACTTGAGGTGGGGGGGGGAGCTTTCTTTGTAAATCACAGTAGGGGGGAAACTATTCAAAACATAAAATAAAAACTGAACTTAGTACAAGATCCAAAATGTCCTTCAGTGCAAAAGGCAGGAAATTAATTTCCTTAATCCTTAATATTTTAGAAATGAAAATTGCATTTTAAACAGGGTGAACTTTACAGGGTATTGTTCTACTTCACGTTTGGAATCAGTTCAAAGCTATTTCTTGAGAACTATTTTAGATTTCACTAAGAGATACAGCTGTCTCTATTAGGTTGGAATGGATGTGTTGCCTGGAGAATATGTATTTGGATTTAAAAACCTACAAAGGAAAGTAGTCAGCAAACTATTCAAGTTTTGCTTTAAAACATTCTCCAAGCAGCTTTATGAACAGATTCTTTTCTGACACCTACAAGAGACATGAGACACCGCCAATAGTTGACTTGACTTGTTGGGCTTCATGATCTCATGGGAATCCTTTGAGACAGTCATGAAGCAGCAAAACTGGAAATGACCATCATCACACTTTGATATAAATTAGATTTTATGGCTGGAAAACAAAACATTTTTTGAAAGTGAAAAATGAAATAATTATAGATTTGTGTAACATGCATTTCCAGCTGGCCAGCCCTTAGATCTAAAGAGAATTTCGGAGGGAGGGAGGAAAGTGCTTGCATCCACTAGTGGATACAATGTTCAAAATCACAAAACCTGTGTCTGTGTGTATATTACCTTTCCAGTTCCTAGACTACAACTTTGTCTATTCTTTCTAGACTTTTTGCATGAAAAAGAAAAAAAATAAACTTTTGATGTGTGGTTTCAGTGATTAAAATGGATTTAAAAAAATAAGCTTTTATTAACATATAAGAAGAGGTAACTTTGTATTTATGTTTGTATTTGCTGCAAAGAAAATTGGAAGTTTGTTTCTATTTCTTTTATCCTTTCTTTCTACACTCTTCTTTATTTCTTTCTCTTTGTCCTCTTTATTTTACATTGCTTTTTGTTAGTTTATATGTTCTCTTTAAAAGTCTTAATAACATTTATATTTTAAATCTGACATCAACTACATACTATGCTCGTAACATAATCTCAGTCCTGCCCACTTTGCCAAATCTTTTCACACTATCCCAACTGTTTCCTGAAAGGGTCAAACGTATTGTAATATTGCTGATGTTTGATCTCAGCCACACCCATGTAAATATACCAGAACTGTTGTGTCAACCTCAGAGAAGCACAGATGGTAATCCATATGCAGCATTTTGATGCTGTCTCACACAGCAAGATACAGTCTGCCGGAGAAAGGTGTTGATCATTTGCAAAGGTTAAACCAGGCCAGATTACATTGATGCTAGTATCCCAAACAAGGAATTGCACATGCACCAATATATTCAACAACAGTCACTACCCGCCTCATCCCACATGAATTGTTCACTATATTGAGTCTCTTGATTGGCAGTATAAACCTCTCTCCTGGGCCTTCACACTCCACAGGGAGCCTTCCTTCTGGTTTACAGCAGATTATGTTCTACAGTACTGATTACTCTGTGGAACCCCTAAAATGTGTAATTGACTTCTCAATTCCTCATCCAAAGCAACTGTCAAATGTTTCTTTCCAAACTAGGGAGGGGATGGCTGCATAGATCCTGTGCCTCTCTTTTGGGGATGCAGAGTGTGAGAAATAAAGAGTTCTGATTTGGAGGACTTCTAGTCCAACCCCCTGTTCAAGCAGCAGACCCTATACATTCCAGACAAATGGTTGTCCAGTCTCTTCTTAAAAGCCTCCAGTGATGGAGCACCCACAACTTCTGAAGGCAAGCCATTCCACTGGTTTGTTGTTGTCACTGCCAGGAAATTTCTCCCTAGTTCTAGATTGCTTCTCTCCTTGATTAGTTTCCATCCATTACTTTTTGTCTTTCCTTCAATTGCCTTGGAGAATAGGTTGACCCCATCTTCTTTGTGGCTGTCCGTCAAATATTGGAACACTGCTTACGAGTCTTCAGAGAAACTCACTTTAAAAGAGGCTTTACTGTTTTGCTCCTTTACTTTGTCTTTCCCTCAAACAACCTGTAAGCAACTCTTGTCATTTTTCAGCAACTACAGACTTCTATGTTCTCATCCAAATGGCATGAAGCTTGTCTGCCTTCTCTGAATATCTGCCAACAAAAGCCATGTCACCTGCCACCTTCCCTGAAGTAACTTCAGAAAAGAAAATATGATATGTCTAGATAACATAGAGCAGAACATCCAGTTTTCCACTACAGCATCAAAAGATTGCAAACAACCTTGAATGGAGATGGACAGGCTTTCAACATCATTTGATAACACCTGTCAATCATAGAACACCTCTGATACTTCTCTGTAATGAAAGATGTCCTAGATTTCTATCTAAAGGAGAGGGAGGAGAATGTTTCTTAGAGTATTTAATGCTGAAATAAGCAGAAGAGAGAGAGGTTGGAATTATGTTTAGGATAGTGTTGCAGGAAAGACAACTGAAGAGAAAAGAAGATTAGCTGACTAAGAATGGGATTGTGGATTAAGATAGCCTTTATTTATTTATTTATTTATTTATTTATTTATTTATTAATGCTATTTATAGGCTGCCCCACTCCCGAAGGACTCTGGGCGGCTTACAGCATATATGAAATATAAAACCAATTAAAATCGACACAGATTTTAACCTTAGGCTCATGTCTTGTTTGAAAATGCAACTCGATGCTGCCTAGAAATTATGAAAATTGGAGTTTCAACAGCTGAAAAGGGAGGGCAGATATTAAATCGAGAAAATAGGTTTAGGGCAGTTTTGTTCATCTGGGACTACACCTCACCGTAGATTTGTTCTGATTTTTCCTTCAAAATTCTAACATAGTTCCGTGATGGCGAACCTATGGCACGCATGCCCAAAGTGGCACGCGGAGCCATTTTTCCTGGCACGCCAGTCGTCAGCCAGCTCCACTGCACATGCACGTGCTTCCCCCACCCCCTGCACATGCATGCATGGCCCCCCTGCGCATGCACACATGGGTTCCCTGAGCATGCGCGTGCAACCCCCCGGGATTTCTAGGCAAAAAAAAGAGCCAAAACTTTGCCTAGAAATCCTGGGGGTTGCACGCACATGTGCGGGGGGGCTGCATGCGCATGTGTGGGGGCATGCACATTGCATTGTGGGTACAGGGGCATGTGGGAGTGCATGCGCACAAGCATGCACACAATTTGGCACATGAACTGAAAAAGGTTCGCCATCACTGATATAGTTGGACATGTATCATATTATCTGTACCTCCATTAGCAGTATTAGCACAGCAAGACCATGATGTGTTGTGCTATTTCCCAAAACTGAAATAAAGTAATTCGTTTTGTTTTATTTCCATTCAAATCATGTTCGATTGTCACAGACTGCCTGGATGAGTCTCTGCAGTTTTATTCGCAAGGTGTTTCAGAAGTAGTTTGCAATTGTCTCCTTTCTAGGGCTGAGGGAAAGTGACTAGACCAAGATCATCCAACTGGGCTTCTGCCTAAGGTGGGACTAGAATTCGAAGCCTCCCACTTTTTAGCCTGATGCCTTAATCAATACACCATATTAGCTCTCAAATGTAACCTCTCCTAAATGAACTTTGTCTCTGCAGTTTTTGGAGATAATGCCACCACCTTGCTGATATTCAACAGGCATAAATTTGGTTAATATCCATTTCAGGCAATGCTAGTTAGATTCCATGATGCAGCCTTTCCTGATTGTCTTCAGTTTCCATATTCCCCTGACTGCATAGTCATATTTCAGATATTTGGGACTTCCACTCCCGTAATTAGGTGATGATAGCTATGAAATTGAAAGGTCTCACTTTCAACCTAGAACTAAGGAGGAATTTCCTAACAGTGAGAACAATTAACCAGTGGAACAGCTTGCCTTCAGAAGTTGTGGGTGCTCCATCAATGGAGGCTGTTAAGAAGAGCCTGGACATCCACCTGTCTGAAAAGGTATAGGGTCTCCTGCTTGCGCATGGGGTTAGACTAGAAGACCTCCAAGATCCCTTCCAACTCTGTTATTCTGTTTTGTTCTGTTCCTCACCTACATTGCATAACTGTTATTCAGAAGGAGAAAAAAGAGGAAGAGGAGGAGGAGCAATTAGAGATAACTGATATGCATTACTCCCCAACAGAGAATCTGATACCCAAATCAAACAGTAATCCCCAATATGTTAAAATAAGAGTGTTTTAATTAACAGATAAAGCATCTATCCATTCTGGGATGAAAACAACTGATTATTTTTTAGTTCTTTCCCATTTGCATATAAAATTTGTTGATCAAATCTCAAAGTCATCTCTCTACAAGTTAGGAAATTAACATCAAACCCTGTGACAGAGAGAGTAGTGTGTGGGAGAGCAAAAGATAGGTGTGATTTAGTGTCTGAAACTCCCATAGGCTCTGACATTTTAAACTGTCAAGATGTGCTTTCCTACCATATTGGATTCAATAAAGGGGGGGGGGAGCAAAGGAAAAAAATGCACAAAGGAATGAACTGCCACACATGACCACATCACAAGTTGTAGCAGCTTGCCAAGCAATTCACCCTGTGAAATCACATCTCTCAAGAGTGGTGTGCAGCTGGCACATGTGCATTTGTTACCAAACATCTCATCTGTCAACTCAGCATAGTTGGGGGCTGAATGAGCTCTCCTCTCTCTCCTCCCACCATTCATTTCCCTCTCATTACCACATAAAAGAATCTGCTTATCTTTTTCTCTTTTGTAAGTTCCCTCAAATGTCTTCTTTCATTGTTATGTTCTCCTTTTAAATCCAATACTCACCTCTCCCAGGAAGAATAGTAAATATGTCTGGAGACTACTAGTCCTTCTGAAATTGATGGTGCTACCTCAATGGGTAATAAGACACCTGGAACCAAGCTCAGAGAGTGCCAAGAACTCAACAAAGCTCAAGATTTTTTTCACCACTTGGCTCGGTGTCCTATAATACACTTCATGAATTTTCTTCTTAATCACTAAGGCAACATACAAGATTTGTCCTGCAGAACATTTGTCCTTCCTCCACACAAATATGTTGGGGAATTCAGAGAGTGACCCTCTCAAAGAAAGTGGAAGTACAATATTTTTCCACACTCAGCTTTCAAGTGGATGGGGCCAGAACAAAACCCAAAGGTCATTTTATTGGTATTGTTCTTTAATTGAAATTAATCATATATACATATATATATATATGATGAGAGAGGGAGAGAGAGGTGGGAGAGAGAGATTTGGGGCAACTTTGGGAGTGTTTGATTCTACAGTTTCAGTGTCTGCAGTGTCCAGATCTTACTTCAGCAAAGTCTTTGTTCTTGGACATTTTAGCCATCAGTGACCACTCCGGTAGCCCAACACATTTATTGCTCCATTATCTTTATTTCCCCACTTTCCTGACCCCCTATCAGTCACATGCAATGTGTTTCTCCTTCATTCACTCTGCAGAAGGTGCCCATTAGCTCCAGACACAGCTTTCATAGGGCTCTGCATTTCATTTACCAGAAGATTTACAACCTGATCTACTTTGATGTGTGGCCTCTGATAACCATCAGGTGTATTTGGGTTTCATGGCATAGTTAACTCTGAATACAAAGGGCTTCTAAGGATTTCCTAGAGCTACAAAGATAGTGATGCTACATTGCATGCCCAAAGAAGAGTAAGAATTCAGGACGGAAGGGATTTCAGGTCTTTTTTTGGAGTTTGACATTTAATGCATATTAGGGGCAAAGAGAATTCTATTAAAATTAAAAGAACCTTGAAATAAGAGAAAAAAAGAAAGCTGCATAAAATCCAGGAAGGGGGAAATGGTAGATAAAGGTTTTCTCCTTATACTTGGTTATTTCTTATTAGATTATTCATGTTTGGCGTGAAGAATATAAAACAAAAAACCAAGTCAATGCAAGGATGAGAAGTTGAAGATGAAGAGGAGCAGAAGGAAAGTTACTGGTTGATCTCTGGGAGATTCTGCTGGACTCAAAGTAGATTTACTAGGTTATCTCATCTTGCAAAAGCCCCTTTCTTCCTTCTAAATTACACTGTTGAGATCAAAACAGTGGATCAGCAACCAATCACCTAGAAGGACAGCAAATTGAAGGACAGCAAATATTTAAAATTCATCCTCATCATCTTTCAGTTGCTCCAGTCAATATCCCTGCCTTCATTCAATTTTTTTCCTTTCCCCAATTTTTAATGTGAGATTTCTCCCTGAAGTCAGCTTAGTATGGAGGAAAGGATAAAATGTGCTTTTATTAGACAGTACATTCCATAGCTTTCTAATTGATATAATTGTTTCCATAGATTCTAGAATTCTATTGTATTTAGATCCTAATACTGTCCATTCAACCATGTATGGGGGGTATGTATTCATTTCAAAGTTACCCCAAATTAGAAAATTAACATTAATTGTTGATTTCCAATATTTAATTTTTGACAGCAAACTATCAACTATCAATTTGAGGTACAAATGGCCAGGCTGGAATTATCCTACTTCCAGTACATTATGCAAAGACCTAGCCCTCTAGAGAAATCTGTAAACGTGAAAAAAGGAGGAAGGAAAATAAAAGGCAATGGCCAGCTGGACTCAGGACTTTGGGAGCAATGACTGCATCTTTGGGAGTGCTGAAAGAATAGGTTAGGGATAGATCCTCATGGGGGGGGGGAACCACCTATGTGTGGCCCGAGTAACCTGATGGCACACAATCAATCAATCAATGTACATACATATATTTTAAAAAGATAAAGGTTTCCATGTCAGTTGTGTCCAATTCTAGGACCTGGTGGTCATCTCCGTTTCTTAGCCAAGGGACCCAATGTTGACTGAAGACAATTTCCATGGCCATGTGGCCAGCATGACTATACGTA
>JANHJO010004321.1:95849-113998 GCA_032468235.1 Pseudoxyrhopus heterurus
CCCCCCCCCAGGCCGCTCAAACAGAGCTCCCTTGTCTGTCAGGGTCTGCTTGACACTCCCTATAATAGCCAGATTGATGAGCTCCTGAAAGTAGAGCCCTGCGTGTTTTCAAGTTCTATTTTGGGTGAAAACACTTCTTGAAAGATCTTGAAAGGAGCTGGCAGTTGAGTAGTTCGAATGATTAATGAGGGCCGGCTTGGCTGGGTAAGATTTTGTTGGCCGTGCCAGCAAGCGGCAGTGGGCTTGTTCCAGCAAGCCACCCTCTCCCCACAATTCCCAAATAATTCTCTTTCCCTCATCCCAGTGTTTTCCCGGAAATCACATGGAGGCGACAGGCTCCACATATGGAAAAAGTTAAATAAACGACTGCCGAAAGGGGCCTCACCAAGCCGAGTTGAGTGAGTTAAAAAAAGATGTTTATGGATTTAGGAGAACTTGGGTCTGCATAGCTATCATATATTTAAAAACAATAAGTATCATTCAGCAAATCAAGGCTTCCCCATCTCCTTCCCCAGTAGGAGCTTTCAGAGTCTAGATCTCCAATATCTAGGGGGGGAATCTAGATAGAACTCCATTCTTTCATATCTCCTATTAGTTTTATTTATGGATTCTAACCAACAGGAACAAAACAATCACCTACTCAATCTGGGAGCTGGGTGGGGAGACAATTAGTGGGCACTTTGCATGGCAAATTGATACATTCAAAAATAATTGATGTGATTTGTAATTTTCTGCAGAAAAATTCTCCTATCATTTCTTGCTACTAGTCCATTTGGAATTTATTAAATTCTCATGGGTGGCATTCCATCTGCCCATAAGGTTCATATGACTGGCCTGTTCTTCAGTGTGTGATCGCTTATCCAGAAATGTAGGCTCTCTAACTTCCTAGGGCAAGACACTTAACAAATCCTTTTCATTAGCTTTTTTCAGAGCAGGAAATATGGGCAGCCAGAGAGGCTTCATAGTGAGAGAAAAATGTGGAGCATAAAACAGCAGCAGTGATGCTCTCCATCATCTTTGAGATGGTTCTTTTATCATTCAGGCAGATGGAAAGAGGAACACGCCTATAAGAGACCCAGTTTATATCAAGCCCAGGTCTTTCTCCTTGCTTATATTCCCTCTTCTCTGTGTGTGCACGTGGGTGTGTGTATACCCCCCCCACACACACACACACATATTAGGAGATCTCGAATTGTAGACCTGCCTTAGACACAAAGCCAACTACGTAGCCTTGGGCCAGTCCCTCTCCCTCAGCCCTAGGAAGGGGACAAGGGTGAAACCATTTCCTAAATATATACATATGTATACAGACAGAATTTCCTCTTCCCAGTTTGGTCTAGTGGTTGAAGCACCAGACTAGAAAACAGGAGACCATGAGTTCATATCCCACTTTAACCATGAAGCCCAGCTGGGTAACTTTGGATCAGTCCCTCTCCCTCAGCCCTAGGAAGGAGACAAGGGCAAATCACTTCCTATATACACATGCATACGTATGTACGTAATTTTCTTTCAAGTTCAGTTTAGTGCCAGAAAGGAAGAGACTGTGAGTTCTAGTCCCACCTCAGCCAGGAAAGCAAGCTAGGTGGTCTTGGGTCAGTCACTCTCTCAGGCAAACTCACCTCACAGGGTGGGGAAATAGGAAAGAGTGTTAGGTATGTTGGCTACCTTGAGTTATTTGTAAAAATAATAAAAGTGGGATACAAATAAAAAAATAAATCTCCATAGCTCCCTAGTCCATTTTTGCTATTTTAGAATCAACTGCATAGAGGCCTTCCATCAGAGAACAAAGCTAATCACTTTCATAAACCTTCCACCACTAGTCAGTTTCACAATCCTTCTACCTATAGCCACCACTAAGCTTCAATCCTTGTCCTCTGATACGTCTGCAGGAGTCAGCTGTTGCTGGAAGACCCTTGGATGTCTTCCATATGATTCTAGATATCTCCTGCATGTTGTTTTCTCCATACCAATCAGGGTTAGAAAAGAAGCTGTCTTTTCCTTTCTTCCTTCCTTTCCTTTCAACCCTACTGTGTTGCAGAGGCCCACTCCCATAATTCCTCAGACCATCTGCAAGGGTTTTGGGGGACTGCCATCTGCATTGCCTAACACCGGGCCCCTTATACAGCCTCACCACAGATCTATCAATGGAGAGAGATTCTTTCCACTGACCTGCTGAAATGGAAACATCCAAAGAAATGTTTTCTCTGTGCAAGCACGGGCAGGCATGTAGAGATCAAGCTAAGCCTGGCTTGCCTTTGATCTATATCCAGGACCCATTAGTCATCTTCACTGGGATATCTCTGCAGCCTAGAGTCTCACAGCAGTGGGGAACATTCAGAGAAGGAAATCGATTCTCTTTCTTTTTCCATGCAGAGCTGTGGATATTAATTCATTCCTTCATTCATTCACTCACTCCTGTCTGGATTTCTCCTTGAGCTTGCTCAACCTTCACCTGTCTCATCTGTGATTCACTGGGAGGTGAGCCCACTACACCTCATTGTCTCGACAGTTCTGCCAATCACTGTAGGATCTGAAAGAGCAGAGAAAAGCTGCTAGAACAAGAAAAGGATGTGAGACAAGGCCTGAGCCTCTGATCTTTAATTAAATCAGTTTATTTTGTCAGTGGCAAAGGGAACCACAGAGCATCCTCTAGATATATTTGTCTTTCCATGCTAGCTGATAAGTTAATCACATGTTGCCCACCGAAAAAAAAAAATGCGTTGCTAGAGAAAAAGCAAAAATATGGAGACAGGCATGCAACCTTAGACAGAATGACCTTCTTGCTGGCTGCAACTGGAAGAGTTCCCTAAGGATGTAGCCAAATCCATGAGCCTGTGTTTGCACATCCACTCTGTGCATCTTGTAGCACTTCAATGATTAAGCACTCTGGTGCCAGTATTGTTTTCATTACAGAAACCCTTCAGAAGCAATTTGAAGAAGATCCTTGCTAGCCTTTCTTTTTGCTGATGTGAATTGAAAATCACTGCAGAGCTGCTGCAAACAAAAAACAAACCAGCCCTAACTCCATTTCGCACAAAGGGAGAAGAAAAAGAATTTTAAACACTCAAGCACCCTGGGACTATGCTTGACTGGCTGATGTTAGGGGGGAAATGGGGAAAACTCATAAAACTTGTCAGTGTCACACCTCTTCATCTGGACTACCAAGAGAAGTTGCAAAGCCATCAGTTTTAACATTCCCTTTACCGAATCCAAAACTCAGCATACAGAAGGATTCTGTTTTCCAGTAAGAAAATCAATCACCATTAACTCATACCAAAAGTTTAGTTTCAGAGTTTTCCAACCACTTTGCAATTGAGCCAGATATGAACTATTTTCTTCCTCTAGCATGGCTGGTAGCAGGAGAACACAGAGTTCCAGAGCTGCTTTCCACCAAAGGAGTAGCCCTATGCAAGCCTCCAGTTTCTAGTAGCACCAAACTCATGAAGCAACAAAGACACACAAACCATTATACATGTTCATGTCTGGCAGGTACCTGAAGTTTCATTGGCCAATGGGTGCTGACAGCTTGTTCTCCAGCCTACCATAACAGAATAAGAGTTGGAAGGGATGTTGGAGGTCCTCTAGACTAACCTCCTGCTCAGGCAGCAAGTCCTATACCATTTCAGACAAATCTCTTTTTAAAATCTCCAGTGTTGGAGCACCCACAACTTCTGGAGACAAGTTGTTCCACTGATTAATTGTTCTAACTGCCAGGAAATTTTTCCTTAGTTCTAGGTTGCTTCTCTCCTTGATAAGTTTCCATCCTTGCTTCCTGTCCTGCCTTCAGACACTTTAGAGAATAGGTTGACTCCCTCTTCTTTGTGGCAGCCCCTTAGATATTGGAACACTGCTTTCATGTCACTCTTAGTCCTTCTTTTCATTAAACTAGACATACCCAATTCCTGCAAATAATGCAAACTTCCAGAAATCCTGGCTTTGAGGCTATTGATGAGGGCTACATATGCCCTCTACTCAGCGGTTTCCTGAATCAGCTCCTAAAATCCAAATGGGGAACCTACAGGTACTCCTTGACCTACAACCACAACTGAACTCAAAATTCCCATTGCTAACAGAAGTGAGCTTTGCCCCATTTTGTGACCTTTCTTGCCTCAGTTGTTAAATGAATCACTGCAGCTATTAAGTTAGTAACATAGTTGTTAAGTGAATCTGGCTTCCCAACTGACTGACAGTTCATAAAAACTGATCGTGTGGCCCCCCAGGACACTGAAACCATCATAAATACAAGCCAGTTTCCAAAAATCTGGATTTTGATCATGTGACCATGAAGATGCTGCTAATGTCACTCACTTTTTTTCAGTGCCATTGTAACTTTGGTTACTAAATGAATGGTTGTAAGTCAAGGACTATCTGTATTGCAAAGCTTCTTGCAGATTGACCAAATCTTTTTTCTTGTGGCTACATTTAGAGAGTCACTCAAAGAAGCAAATGTCCCCAGGCGGTTTTTTCCTTTTCCCCAGATAGCTGAATTCTTTGGAGTGACTGGCCCTGTCAAGATTGACAGAGTGATTAATGAGCAACAACTTTGAAAATGCCATTACTGCCACTTTAGGTATTGTTTGGCCTGGTTCTTAATGAGTGTGGACATGCTCTTGCAAAGTTTGTCCGTGAGGCAGCTGCTTTGTCTCATGTGCTGCTGATGTAGATGACGAAGAGAGCCAAGCAGCATATCCAGAAATATTGCACACAGGATAAGTCCTGGTTCAGAGGAACTTACAGCCTGACGTACAGGCAGCCAGAGAAGGTTCAATGTGATGTTGAAATGTGAAATCCAAAAGAACACTCCCAGCATCAGTGCCCTTCATCTTCTCCAACAAAAAAGTAAATTTGAAAAGTCCATTGGGGAAATTCAAAAGAAATTCTCAACCACCTTGAGAATAAAGATAAAAGAAAAACACACAGAGAAGTCTCTTTTGCAGGTTAAGAAAACAGGGGAAATGGGAAACCGATGTTGGCCATACTATTAATCTTAGCAGACCAAAGGAAACACACACATGAAGCCAGCTGATAGATCCATAGGTTAGTTCCTCCTAGGCATGTTGACTCCAGCTGCCTTTCTTTATCCTGGGTATCATCTGTCAGAAGACTAGCGGACATTACCATCTAACAAGGGCCAGCTTTATTGCAGCAAGGTTACTCTGCTAAAGCAATATTGTGAAAAACAAATGCACTTGGAAATCTGGGGTGTGTTTGGAGATTTACTGCTCTGGTAGATTCCACAAAGACATGGCTTTTCATTCTTCTCATTATTAGGAAATATCAGCTTGCAAAGTTGAAAGGGTTCTGGAATTCTGATTTATTGGAAGAGATGATCTGGAGAAATGCAGCTAGCTGGCTGGGACTTCTCAAGCAGGTCCAGGTGAGGGAGGGTATAATATATACCTCCCGCCTCTCTCCCTCCCTCCCCTTTTCCTTCTCCCCCTCCCCGTCTCATTAACATGCAGAATTATTGCATCTGCTATGGCTGTACCCAATTTGGGAAGGAATTTCTTAGCCATTTTTTTTTATTCTTGGCTGTTTCATTTTGCCTATGTTTTAGGGAGTGAGACAAATTATTTGAGGTGAGAAGAATATTTTCATCAGCAGGATATCATTGTGGGGCAATGTTAATCGCTTCATACCTTCCACCATCCGGATCTTTTGATTGGATACATTCTGTGTGTTTTTAGTTAAACAAAATGCCAAAAGTAGCATTTTTTTAATCCAGAGACTTTTCAACCTTCCTCTACCTATTGACTGTCCTAGTTTGTTGTTTTTAAAACCAGTATTTAAGCGGGACTGGGTTACCTTTGGTGAGAATAAACTTCATATAGGCAAGAAATGGAATTTTATGCAGTTATATTGACAGGAGGCTGACAAGAGGAAAACTAAGCATTCTGTTTAAACACTTACACACACACACTGCATTCAACATACTGTAGAATAACAGCAATTTGCTGCAGGAGAAAGAGAGCTCTTAATTTTTCTTGCCCCAGTACCACAGCATGATCTTAGATCCAGCTACTAACTTTTTTTTTTTATTTTTTTTTACAAGGCTGGTATCCACAATTCCATTGTTCACGTACACTCTGACTTGGACCCTAGACTTTTCCTTGGTATCTAAAAGGAAACCTACACTCTTTAGCATGCTGTAGGCATCCCTTGCTGGCTGTGACTTTTTCACTCTCCCTTTGTTTCAGCTTTCAGCTCTGCTTTGCTCTGTCTCATTTTATTCTTTCCCTGTTTCAACAGCCATTTTGTAGCTTTCGCTGGTCTGATTAAGCAAGGGGCCAACCCCCCTTTCCCTTTCTCATTATTTCTTAGGCAATGACAAATATATACCACTAGCTTCCTTCAAGCCCAGAACTTACACAATGGGTTTCTATGCCAAAGTGAAAGAACACAGCTGCTTGGATTAAAGTCAGCAGTTGTGCTGGAAAACTCTTTTTATGCATTTCCAGATTAATCAGCTCCTGCTTTCTCTCAGCTCACCACTCAACAGACTGACAAGAAGAGTTATTCAGCTCTGAAAAGAATATGAAAGCAGAAGTGATGCAACTGTAGGTAAATGATGTCTTGACTTGTACTCCATCCAGGTGAATATTTTTTCCCCTTTCACATTGTTTTCCTCTGTGTCGTGGCCTGACAAACGTTAACAAGACTGATGGTGCTGGGAAAGGAGGTCACCATTTAAACTGGAGGGAAATCTAATCTAATGTTTAATTATAAGGAAGAACAATAGAAGAGAATACCTATAGCTCAGGGTTGAACTGTGCAGCCTTGATGCTCTCTGCAGTTGATAGTTTGCTTGCAGATGTTTCACTACCTGCTAGGTAACATCCTCAGTGCTAGTGAGTGTGGGGATTTGCTTCATTAGAGCAGACAGATTAAACCATAGTTCCCATAGTCCGGAAACTGAGCATCATAGACCAAGCTATATCCAAATACACTAGGGAATTCCTGCAAGACAAATCAGCCATCAACAGACGTATCAAGATAAACCACACTTACACGTCATTCAAAAGAGACAATTAAAAAGAAGGAGAAAACAAAAAGACTAGAACACATCCTTTCCAGCAGCCAACTCCCAGATAAGCAGGGATTAACACCAGACAATCAAGCAAACACAATACCCTAATCAAGGGCCTACCAAGGGGAAAACCACCCTCCCACCAACACAGGCAGGACAAGCTACTATATGCAAACAGAGACCAAATCTCACACTCATTAACTCTGATATTACTTAATCAGTTAATGACACATCTGCATGCAAACAAACAAGTTCAGATAGCACTAAGGGCTCCATATTAGCATGTGCAGTTTCATGCAATTTGCGCTCTTTCCTGGGTCTGTGGCAAGGTATGATGGTGTAAATAAGGGTAGGGGAAAGGTATAGCCCTGGATCTAGTCTCAAAGGTCTTCTACAGATGATCTGCTGCAAGTCCTAGGAGAGAGCTCCCTCTTGTTTCCTTGGTGCTTGGGAAAATAGATGCTGGAAAGAGAAAAGAGAGAGATTCAGAACTGTCCAGTAAAAGACATACAATCTCACTCTGAGAATGAATTCCCACAGGTCATCCTTGCAGGATGTGGCCCAAAGGTGTAGTATATCACCTGGCAAGGGTAACTTCTAAGCTTCTTTTCTGCATTCCCCATCCCTTTTAACCAATTTTAAAGTGCTTCTATTTGAACAGCTTGCAGTTTCCTTTCTTTTATGCATTTCTTGCAGTTTACTCATCTAGTATCTGAGAATCAAAAATCCCAGAACACTGATGAGTCCTGGTTGCCCCCCGATTCCCCTGACCCCCATCCCGTCTGCCCAAATCTCTCCAAGCACTCATTCTCAAGTGTGGTTGGGGTTATGGGGTTTTTGGGGTTTTTTTGGAAGCAAATATAATTTCTATCCCTGGATGAATTGTGGTTTCGTGAGGCCATTAATCATTTTCCCATTATAAATGGGATTCTGGGGCTGGAAACATTGCTCCTTTTATTTATGGACAAGATGACCTGGCATGTTGGCAGTTGTCCACTGGGCTGGCGTCTAGAAAATTAAGTAAAGAAAAAACCTCCGGGTAAATTTCCCACTGCAAACTCCCAAGTCAGTCCCCTGTTTTCCTTTCTAAATGCTGGGTTCATCCAGGAGGATGGTTCCACCAGCGTCCTGAGGATTTGCCCCATCTCAGAAGATGCTGCAGTTCAAGCCAAGGTCTGACATATTCCACTCATGTTCCCAAGTGCTTACCAGAAGATTCCTTTGGAAGGGAAGCTTCTCTGATGCAAAGGAAATCACTTACTAATAAAGAATATTTGTAGCTCAGGTTGACATGAGGGGTCCTTGGTGCTCTTTCAGCTTGCAGACCTTTTATTACCAAACTAGGTAACATCATCAGTGCTAGTCACTGCTAGCCTCACTGGACTAGCACAGATATTATCTAGTTTGGGTAATGAAACTTCTGCAAGAAAACAAGTTGAAAGAGCACCAAGGACTCCTCACATCACTCAGCAGTGGGTAAATACTTGAGCCAGTTTGGTGTGGTTAGAGGATCAGGTAGAAACCGGAAGAGTTCTAGTCCTACCTTAGGCACAAAGTCGGCTAGTTGACCTTGGGATAGTCGCTTTCTCTTAACCCTAGGAAGAACACAAGGGAAACCCCATCCTGAAAAACCTTGCCAAGAAAACTGCAGGGACTTATCCAGGCTTTCTCCAAGAATTGGACATGAATGAATGGAAGAAAAAGGAAGTGCTGTGCTCGTGCAAGGGCTGGTTTTGTAGTGAGCCGGTGGAACTCCCCAAAGCTTCATAAATTTCTAAAAACAAATGACATGTTTTATTCTTGCTTGTTACCTCTCAAAAGAGCTTGGGAGTAAAAGCTACAAAAATAACGAAGATTCAAGAGTCATCATCGATGCAGTGATGGTCTAGGGAGTTTTCCTTACAGTTAGAGCAATTAATTGGTGGAACGACTGAAGTTGTGAATGCTCCAATATTGGAAGATTTTAAGAAGAGATTAGACAACCATTTGTCTGAAATTGCATAGGGTTTCCTGCCTGAGCAGGGGGTTGGACTAGAACACTTCTAAGGTCCCTTCCAACTTCGTCATTCTGAGTTGCCATCTCCTGGACTCATGGCTTTCCTTATGGTTCTCAAAGCAATGGTGCTGAGAAAGTAAAGCCTTGTCACTTGTATTGAACTTTTCTTCTGCATATTTAAACAATTCTCTGACTTGGTGAAAATAGATAAGTTGGGTTTCTTCCTCTCCCCCCCCCCCCAAAAAGTGAAAAAAGTGAAAACTTCACAGAAAACATTTTCTTCCTAACATTGGATTTAGTTAGGCACCATCTACATGATATCTATAAATATATCTCTCTTTTTTCCACATTTTTCAACTAAGAAACTGGGAAAGCTGGGAAGGGAGATCTTCGATTGAGAAGTAAAACATAAATACAATCAAACTCTACCCCAATTCCAACAATAAAATTTCACCAGAAAGAAATTCCACTCAGGTGTACACCAATCATGTTATATTTTAAACAGGGGGGGGGAGGCTCCTTTTCAGTGGAAGAAAACATTTTAAAAAATTGGAGGACGCACTGAATTTTCCTTTACACTCCTTCTTTGGAGCCGATTCCTAAATCTTTGGATTACTCAAGCATAGTCTTTCTCAAATGTGGCAACTTAAGAGGTGTGACCTTCAACTCTCAGAATTCTGCAAGTTGAAATCCATATATCTTAAAGTAGTAATGTTGAGAAACATTAATTTACATTGTTAAAGATAAATCCCATTCTTGAGAAAGCATGGAAGAATTGTTCCATTCCCTGGAAATTCAGAAGAAAAAATCCTCCTTGAATTTCTCTGCCCCTAAATTGGTGAAGAACTTCCAAAGGTCACTTGTACTGCATCTAGTTTCAACTCGAGGTTACATCTTTGCAAAAATAGATAAATACGCTGATGAGACAACTTTTCGCTACATATGAATAATAAACCTGTTTATTGTTATAAATAAATCTTGCGTTGATTGCATGCACTTAGACACATGCCCACATTCCTTTGGTTCCCATAAATATAAATAGAACAAAATTAGGGCCTTATCACCGGGTTGTGCTGCTGAAAAGCAGTAAGTCAGTGGCATGAGCGAGAGCCATCATTGCAGCCGGGAGAGTTACTGGGGATGAGACACGTGTGAGCCATTTTCTGAGTTTCTGCTTCAGGCCTGTCAGATGGTGATTAATGACTAACAGCCTGGGTTCTGTCTTGATTGCCAAGTGCAGTATTGTTAATGCTGACATCTAATGAACTTGGATCTACCCGAACACAAGTTGGCACCATCATCTGTAAATAATGTTGAAGAGATTTAATTGGTTGTGTTTTTTCCTTCTCCAGTGGTGTCTTTTTTAAAAAAACAATGGCCTTGGGGTTAAGATTCACCATCTTTTCCAATGGAACAATTGTCTTTCTGTACTTTTTTAAGTAGACAGAACTGTGTTAGATGTGACAAAGAGGGGGACTTAACTGCCTTCCTAGGTATCAGTTTGTACATGCTAAAGAAAGTTCGTACTGAAGCTAGAAACAAAAACATTTTATTTATGAATTGCAGGATTATTTTTTCCCCTAGCCATAACAAGATCTATCCATATTTAACATGCATTTTACTTCTGTTTCCATCCAGACAATCAGTTGACACTGATGGGGATGTTTGCTCTGAATTTTAAAATAATTCAGGAAATGATCTGGGGGGGGGAAAGAAAAAAAAACAGGGAACCTCCTTTGTTTGAAAATGTACCAGTAATATCTGTAAACGGGACAAGTTGAATATAGTAGCAGAGTGTGCCTGCTTACACTATTCAACTGTGATGGAATGTTGTCCAGATTCCCAGGAGGGGGGGGGCATTCCAGAGGAGCTAGAGACAACTCAGTTTAGATAGTTTGTGTGAGAGACAGAGGGTGAAGACGCTTCCTCTCTAATAGTTCTCAGAATACATGTTTTATGGTGCAACTAGTCTACTTTAGTTTGGCAAGATTCTGTCTACAGGTGAGGAAAAATAAAGAAATCTGCTTAGTAGAATCTCAGTGTGACTTTCTTGACATCAACTGTACCTTCTTCCCAAAGGTTTACTTTTTCGCTACCTGGAGTTTCTCCCACTTGAGCAAACATCAGCATTGCTTACTCTGCAAGTATACATAGTTAAGGCCAAATCTCCATTCCTGACCCTTTTTGGTTTATAAAGATTGGGTGCACTTTTTGAAACACTTGAGGTTCTTCCACACTCCTCATGCTTTCCATTGCTTCTTTTATGGAGAAATGAGGGATAAATGAGTTTGGAATTTATTCCCAACTATAGAAAGAAAACCATGGGTTTTTACTTACACTCCATGTATGTTCCGACTGCACCACAAATGTACTTTCTTAACCTAGGAAAGGTCTTTCAGAATGGAGTCTGTGCTGAAAAATTCTCATGTATTTTTGTTTCTCCACCAAGACTATTTATTGAAAGAGCATTCACTTTTGCTTGTTGCAGTTCTCCTGAGAAGAATGCCTTTCACTTGGTCACAAGGTCGCTGATGTATAAGTGTGAATGTTCTGTTCTGTGATTTAGTACACAGTGTTCTTTTCCAATCTAGCAGTTCTTACAAAATCTAGGTTTTTTTTTTAGAAACTTAGCAACTTTACAAAACCTAGGGTTTTGGAGGGTTTTTTTTAGAAACCTAGCAGTTTACCAACCTAGCAGTTTGAAAGTAGATAAATAGGCACCACTTTAGTGGGAAGGTAACAGTGTTCCGTATGCCTCGGCATATAGTCAAACTAACCATGTGACCACAGAAATGTCTTTGGACAATGCTGGCTCCCTCAGCTAAGAAACAGAAATGAGCATCACCCTCTAGAGTTGGAAACGACTTGACAGGGGAAATTTACATCTTTTCTTACCTTTTATCTTCTTTCCCAGAGATCTATAGCTTCTGGGCTTCCTACACTTCCACTCTTAAGAGAAGATACCATCAGACAACTCTTCCTGGGGAGCTCTTCCAGGGTAGCTAAAAAATTTCAAAGTGATGGAAAATAAGAGTAACAAGAACAATGATAACAGCATCTTCTCTTCCCCCCTTGCCCCCCCCATACTTGGGCAATAGAATTAGCTCAAAAACACTCCCAAAGAAACCCTTAAGCATGCTGACAATGAAATAGAAAAGCAGAAGTGGACTTTTGTTTCCATTTTGCATAATTGCAAAGCAGGTTTGGGTTTTGATCTGTGTTAGACAGGAAGAACCAATCACACTGGCTCAATCTAGTTCAGCAGAAACTGTAATGCCACAAGCAATAATTAATGGCATATCAAGTGCCTCATTTAAAAAGTAATAAATGTGGGTGGAATCAAAACAGTAGAAGATTGGCTCTAGACCAGTGTTTCTCGACCTTGGCAACTTTAAGACGCATAGACTTCAACTCCCAGAATTGCCCCAGCTGGGGGGAATTCTGGGAATTGAAGTCCATGCGTCTTAAAGTTGACAAACACTGGTCTATAGAAGTAATTCTAGTGGTATTCTCACCTCAGATATAAACAGTGCAAACTTGAATTTGTTTTCGTCAAAGGTAAGGAAAATTGTTGGCTGAAACTTGCCATCCTGCCCATCATTGAAGTTTGGAAAATCCACTTGTTCAGAGGCATCTACCATCCCAGAAAATCACAGCAAAAACAATGGTGATTAGTATGACAAATAGCATGACTACCAAATATGAAGGCGGGTGTCTGAAGAGTAATATGCTTCAACACATTGTAGAGTAATATGCTTCAACTACATATTAGTCACGTCATGTGAACATGTTGGGCAAGGAGGCAATCAGTAGGAGTCTCCCTGCTAGCCCTCTATTTGGCCTCCAAGCACACAGAAAGAGGTATTTGAGACATGCTTTGACCGTACAGGCTGTACCTAAGCTTAACTCTTGATGACTTCTTGGCATCAAGATGCAAACGGCTTTCTTCCAAGATGTGTTTTCAGCATTCCCATCTAGCTTGCAGCCTCAAGGTTCCGCCATCAAAGGTTCTTCCATCAAACTGGGCCCAATCCTGCTGACTTTCTGAGCCTAGCCATAGCCAGCAATGGGCTGTCATCAGCTAAGATGCAACTTGGGTCCAATCGACTAAAATAAGCAGATCTTAGTGAATAAATACAAAAGCCAGCCATTTTTCCTCCATTTTCCTATCCCAAGCATTCTTCTCGGTCATGAAGGCCATCCAGGTTTTCTTTATTTATGTTTTATGAAATCTGCCAGGACATCATTTCCATCTATAGATCTTTTCTTTGGTGAATTATTAATAGAGTCTTAGCCCGGCCATGCCATGGGCAACAGCAGGATTAATCCCCGCCATGGGCTTAGCATACACGAAGTCCAGGGAAAAGAGGTTGAGGGAGAGGAATCGGTCTCTCATGATGACAGTTTAAAGCATTTAACCAGGCCTTATCAGCACGCTAGCTATGGGCTACAGCCAGGAGATCTGCCCAGTGGGATTTAAAGTTATTACACACAGATGGAATATCATTCTGTTGACAGCAGGGGTACTTCACATAAGCCAAAATTCAACAGAGGCATGCTTTGATAGATTATATAGAAACATCCTAACTATCCATGGCTGAAGTCTGATCTGTTCTTTCTCCTAGCTGTTCTGTCCCACTTCGTTTTTGCAACATTTAACCCAAGCTAATTGCTATCTGTTCCCACATTCTAGAAGGAGGGGGGGGAAATCAATGCTATTGTGGAATGTTGTACTTATACAGGTAGTCCTCGACTTACAACTATTGATTTACAACAGCACTGAAAACAGTGATTTACTGTCAGTCCTCACATTTACGTCGATCACGGCGACCATCTACTAAAGCCTCTAGAATGTCCTCTATCTAAACTAAGGGTCTAAATATTATCCTGTATTAAATATGGTGATAGAAGCTAGTGGTTTGTCAGTGCTTTTTTTTTTTTTGACAAAACATTTTAAACAATTAGAGTCTGATGATCATCAAAAAGGATCTGGGGACACCATGCTATCTGTGGGTGCTACGCTGCTTACTTCTAGATAAGAAGAATCAGTAAGAGTAGATAAAGAAGAATGCTTAAGAATAAAGGTAGAAGACAGAGAACTCTAGGATGGTAAAAGATCTCTAATAGTGATACACACATATATAAATAAGAGATTGCAATTATGGATTTATATATCTTTTTAACAGTTGTATTTTATTGAGTTCTCCTAGTCTAGTTGAAATGTTAATATATATTGCTACTCCATATATGGTATGCCATACGCTAAATAAATATGGATTTCCTTTTATTACCATTCCTACACCAAAATTTTCTATGTTTGATTTTTGTAATGGTTCCTATGTTATGCACTTCACCTGGAGACTTTTAGATTTAGAGCAGGTAAAAATGATGTTATATGAAGAGCTGCCATTGCTTATTCTGCAGTTTCCTTGGCTTCCCAATTTCTATTCTACCCCAAGGGAGAGAAGTTGTCTCATGAAGCTTTATTTTTCCAGGCTGTCCTGCCAAGCAGGCTTCAAGAGGATGGAAAATTGTAGAATACAAAACGGGCAAGCTAGCACTAGAACTCAACAGCATATCCAAAAATGGTGGATTGCGTTCCAAATTCTCCAACAAGAAGGTTAAAAAGGCAGAAGTCTCTCTCATAGGAAAGGAAAATTTGTGAAAAGTTCATCCAGTGTTGATTATTTATTTATTTAGCATAAGCTGTGTCACTTTCAGTCTTCACCAAAAGCTGTCATTCCTTCTGTACCTTTGGACTGCCTAAAGGTTTCAGCAATGGCCCATTCTTGTGTTTTGGTTTTCCTTATTTTGCAAAGCACTATCCCCATCTTTTTCCATTTTTCAAAAAAAATTGGAATTTCTTCAATTAAACGTATTTTAATTTAAACATATTTTGTAGTAGGCTGTATTACTATTATCCTTCTCACCTATCCTATTACTCATTCCTATTGGTATCTTATGATTATCACTTGTTGGTTGTATCTTATGATTTATGATTTATCATTTTGTTACTTTTATGTATACTGAGAGCTTATGCACCGGAGACAAATTCCTTATGTGTCCAATCACACTTGACCAATAAGGAATATTCTGTTCTATATTCTTTGTTCTTATGAAAATCAGTATGTACAGACACACACACCCAGGCATACCTCAACCCAATTACTCTTAATCAGCATTTGGTTAACATTTTCAGGTTTTTTATATGTCTCCCACATACATACATGCACAGTTCTACCTAAACATAAACAGATAAATATTCTAAAACACTAATTATCCAATCCAGCTGGGGCAGCTTAGTGGGTTGAAAACCACAGCTGCTTTGAAGGTGCCTGACTCATAAAAAGGTGGGAGAGAGGTCATAATATGACATTGAATCAATCCAGGTTGAGAAAGAATGAGCTGCTCTTAACTAAGTTGCTTATTTACCTGTTGAGAAAGTGCTCCACCTTACCTGCGGACAGGGGAACTCCAGTGGGGGATATACACGCTGGGAGCTTTAGGCTCTTGCCACTCCCCCATCCTTGACAGGATCAGCCCTTCATCCCTGAAACCTTCTCCCTGTCAAATAATGCTGATCTGAGTCACTCCTCTGGATCAGGTTATTTTCCAGCTTTAATCCCTACTGTCATTCCCATCAGGTTTTGCCTGAAGCTTCTCCTTTGGATACTAATCTATTCTGTCAGCACAATAGCTTTGATCAGGGTGTTCTGTCTCTGGGCACTTCCCCACCCAGGACACCTGCAGAACTCCGAGTTCCTTCTCGGTTTCTCTCTCAGGTTTTTCCTCCTGGTAGTAACTGGTTTGCTATCTTCTTGTTTCAGGATTCTCCAGCCTGGATGGGAAGTTGCCCTCCCAAGCTTTCTCCACCAGCAGCAAGAGTGGCCTCTTAGGGATCATCTCGTACCGCCCCACTCCTCGAAGTCTCAAGAGGCAACTAAAAGCCCAGTGGACTTTCTTTGCAGAAAGCCCCAAGAACAGAATTAACATTCCAGAATGATGTTATAATTTTGGGAAACTGCATTAGCATGAGGAAAGAGAAGAGACATTGGCAAAACATATTCTTGTTATGAAACAAGGGGACAGAACACACTGGAAATCACTTGGGATCAGCCAAGAGATTTCAAGTAGGCAGTTTTCTAGGGTGAGGTAGGGGGTGATGCAAAGTAGGTATGCCATGTAGGGCTCACATGGGCACTGCCAAAATTATTGGGGGGGGGTCTTTTTTCCCTTGGCTGACCTCAAAAAGAAGACCAAGAAATCCAGAGCGATGAGCTAAAGAGGAACTTGAAAATAATTCCCAAAAGAAGGCAATATAAGAAATAATTTGACGTTGGTTTCAAGGAGGCATCATTGTTTCTCTGCATTTTTAATTGTTTTACGGTCATTTTAGGGCATGTGGCGCTCTTGTGTAGTTCCTATCTCAACATGGCCAATTTTCAACACTTGTGAACCTAACACCTAACAGCAGACTCAGAGAACTCTCCAAAGCTAGGAAGAGAAAACTTGGAGAACACACACATCTCCAAGGTCAGACACTGATATACAGAATTGCATACAGAAACCATATTGTCCAGTTGGACCTGAAAAAGTTATATTAAAAATGTACTAGTGCCTATCACAGAATAACCAATTGCTTTTCTCTGAAATTCTTAGAGATATGGCAGCTTAGCTCAGGAGGAAAGCTGGGTATAACTCTGAGATAAATTAGATACCTTTTTTTCCTTTCTTTCTATTCTCCATGGTTGCTAAGGAGGAAAAGTGAACAGCGGGAACTAGCACGGAATGTCCTAGAAGAGGGCACAGCTGGCAAGTTGGCTGGCACCAGGATCAGGATCAGTTCCCTCTTGTGTTTTCAGGCAAAGAGAAGTGCAAAGAATGAAAGCCTTTCCATCACTGGAAGAGTTTTTTAATTTTCTGCTTTTCAGTTCTAATGGGTTGAGACAAAGTTACTGGAAGGAAGAGATGAGGCACTTCTAATCTTCGCTAATAGCTGTGCCTAATAATTATTTAATATGTTGTTTGTAAAGTGCCTCAAAGATGAGCACGCTTTATGGAGGCCTGATTTTTTGCACATAGGCATGCGAACTAGGATCAAGTGAAGCTGAAAGAAAATTATTGACAGGAAGGGAAGAGTGCTTCTTTTTAATCTGCTTTAATTTATTTTATTCTTCCCACATCCCAACATCTTAAAAAAAATGACTTAAGGGGATTTTGAGAAAAAGTTGATGAGTCAGTGGCAGCTTTCTTTCAAATAAAAAAGAAGTTGGCTCCTACACTTGTTCATATCACTTTGAAATAAAGATGACTTCTTTGTTGCATATACACGCATATTCATACATATTAGTGCTCATTATGAACATGGCTGCCCTGATTGCAAACTGACTTCCTCATATGAGGGATTTTGATGCTTTTAGACACAAGGTAAGTGCTAAACTTGCATGCCAAGTCAAACATAAAATTTTATTTAAATGTAATTTCAGTTCTACTATTTTTGCATACTTGAGCCTACCTCAAGAACTGTCTTCAGTTCCGGATACCCCAGTGAAAGTGAGATATGATAAAACTACCTCATGCATCATGCCAAGCTATTGTGTGTTTAGTTTGGGCCCAGCATGTTATGTGAATCAGCTCTTCAACAACTAAGGAAATAATGACTTAGTGAACTATGGGGGAAACCATGGGAGATGGGAGAAACAGATGCTTAGAGAACAGTCAGATAACTGGGGGAGCCCACAGCTGTGTAACAGGCAGAGAAAGAAACTGAGAAGGGATCCCTGCCTAACATATCAGGCTGCAGAAAGAGATGGTGGAAGTTTTGTACTTTCAGACTCGCAAAATTCTGTTAATGTAGCGTCACAATAAGATAGAATTAGTTCATCTGATCTGTTTCCTGCCTGGTCTACCTGACACGTGAGGAATAAAGAAATCTCCATCACATAAGCTTCCCACTGCCCCTATGAAGGGACAGTGACTTAAGTTTTCATTTCTGTCAAGTGTGAATCTAACTGGATTTGGCCAGGCTACAAAAAGAAATACAACAAAGTTATAGCAATAGCAATAGCACTGTATTTATATACCGCCTATCAGGGCTTGCAACCCTCTCTAAGCAGTTTACAATGT
>JANHJO010004322.1:34952-73478 GCA_032468235.1 Pseudoxyrhopus heterurus
GAAGCTTCTTCAGCTCTGACAGGATAGTGGGGAATGGATGGGTTTATATTCCTTGCAGACAGCGGGACATTTGCATCCTTTTAGAGGGTCATTGAAGCACTTGGAGGTTTATCTGTGTCATAAGGGTCACTCCTAAGTGCTCCTTGCTGTCTGCAAGGAATATAAATCCTTCCATTCCCCACTATCCTGTCAGAGCTGAAGAAACTTCTTGGATGAGAAGCGAAACGTCTTCAAAAGAAAAAACAAGAAAGTCCAATTGCCTCCTTAAAAAGCACCTTTGGGACTTCTGAAGGGAAGGAACAACTCATGTCACTTTAGATGGGAAATAAAAGGGACTGCACAAGCAGAATATCTTTTGTGGGGATCCTTGGTGCTCTCTGAGCTTGCTTGTTTTCTTTCCAGATGTTTCATTACCCTAACTAGGTAACATCAGTGCAAGTAAGGAGTGCTGTTTATCTCTTCTATCTCTCACTTATTTCCGATGTGGAATACTGGAATGATAATCTTATATTATACCTGCTGATGGCGCTTTGTTTTAGTATAAAAAGCAGCTTCTAGTACTGTATTGCCCAGGGCAGAGGATCTGGCACTTTTAATATCTATTGGCAGAGTTGGCATTTTCGAAAAGTTATTGATGTGAAAGGCACTTCGACAGCAATTCAAGAATGCTCAAAGATATGTAAAGGTACAGTGTGCAAAATGTTCAAAACTGGTTTGAGAAAAGGCCAAGGAACACGAGACATTGCTGTTGATGCACAATTGATAATTGAGAAAGCCCAAGAATAATGTATCATATTAAAACTGAAAAGTGCTCAGAAAACTGGGAATCCCAGATTATTTCATTGTCCTCATGAGAAACAGATATAAATTAGGAGGCCCCAGTATGGACAGAACATAGGGAAACAGACTGACTTTACTTTGGCAAAGGCTGTATAGTCTCCTCTTGCTTATTCAATTTATATTCAAAATATATATTAAGGGAAGCTGGGTTGGAAGATGAGCATGGTTGGCGGAAGAAACCCCAATGCTTTGCTGACGACACTACCCTGATAGCTGAATATGTAAAGGATCTGCAAGCCCTCGTAATGAAAGTCATGGAGCAAAGTGAAAAAAAATGGGACTAAAATATAAATATTAAACTGCCGTAATGATTACAGGTAGGACAGTCTGCCTTAGATTGACAACGAAGATTAAAGTGGTGGATAGCTTCTGCATTTTAGGATCAACCATCAATGGCAAAGGAACAAGTAGGTAAGAAATACACCACAAACTAGTCCTTGGGAAAGCAAAATCCTTGGAAAAAATATTCAAATTCCATGATGTGTCTATGCCTACAGAAATCAGAATTGTGCAAACCACAGCACATCGTGACACTGTAAGGAAACCAAGGTTAAATTTTGAAGAAAGACACGAAGATCTTTCTCTCCGAGGAAATTTTGTTTTGCACTGGGAATTTCAGGGTTTTTTTAATTGAAAAAGCATAGTAAAGTTCAAGGAATTATTTTCATTTTTTTTTCATTGGCTTTCTTAAGGGCTGGGAATTGGGATACAGAGGCAAATTATATCCCTGCTCTTAAATAGAAACAACCATTTTTATTTGTATTAAAATGGCATTATAAAGCTTAGATAGCTGAAATTCTCCAGCATATAACTGAATTGTGGCAAATAAATGGACATTTGTCAGTTGGGCAAGGACCTGGCTGTCTTAGGACTGAGTTTCATTTAGACTTGACAACTAGTACCGGTAGGAGTTTCAGAAAGGATAGCAGGAATGAGAAGATAAGCAGTGCCCTCCTGGATCTAACCCCTGCTTTGTTGGCCCTTCTCTGAACAGTCTTTAGCTCCTCTATGCCCCTTTTTGCCTGGCAACCTGAATTGCAAACAGCATTCCAGATGATTTCTTATCATTGGTTTCTATAAGGGCATTGTGATACTGTACCTCTTATTATTTAACATGCTCTTGGCCTTTTCTTACAGCAGATGCACACTGTTGTTACCTTCACTGAACTGTTTGCTATTACTTTCCTCATCTGTCACTGCTATCTCTGATCCCGGTTTTTTGGCACCTGTATGACAACTGCCATTTTGATGTCCAACATGCAGATATCCCTTGGAGCTGCTTGCAGTCTTTTATTTTTACCACTGTACATTTTAGTGTCATAAGCAAACTTGACTATTCCACTAGTCATGCCTGATTCCAGATCATTTATACGGGTTAAAAAGCAAGTCCTGGGACAGAACTCTGGGGATACTCATTACTTACATCCTCCATTTAAATTTCCATTTTATTTCTATTTTTGTTTTCTATTCTTTAGCCAGTTGCTTATTCACAAGAGAAGCTGTCTTTTTATTGCATGGCTTTTAAATTTACTGGGAAGTCAAACTCCTACCCACAACTTTATTCTAATATTGTAGTTAGGCAGAAGCTTCCCTTTAATGAAGCCATCCATGTCAGGTATCCTTGAGCAAAGTTTGTCTCCAAATGTTTGACAATTTTATCTTTAATAGCAGTCTTCCCTGGGATGGACATTAAGCTGACAGGCTTATAATTTTCTGGATTTTTCCTTGAGCTCTTAAAAGTTGGTGCTATGTTGGCCACCTTCCAGTCTTCAACTACAGAGTCTGAGTGTAGAGACAGGATGCATATTTTAATTAGAAAGTGCACAATCTCAGCTTAAGCTCCTGAATAACAACCCTTGGGTGGATGCCATTGGGCCTATTGCTTTATATTTTCGTTAAGTTTATTTGCCGCTCATCTCACTGGAGGGCTATTCTGGGTGGCTTTGTTGAAGATCAGTTTATCAATAAAGCCTACCACTTCTCTCACCCCTATATGCTCATTTCATCTGATCTCCTTCCTGAGAATTGGGTATGCCCCAGTTTTTCTCCTGTGAAGATAGAAAATAAAGAATTCATTTCTCTACAATCTTTTTTCATCTTAATCCAAGAGCAAGGTTCAATTCCTCATCTAAATCACACACAACTAGAATCAATATTTTAAAGCTATACAACCACAGGGGTGGGTTTTTACCAGTTCGGCCTGGTTTGGGGAAACTGTTAAGTTTGGGCGATGAATTGGGCCTGCCCACCCGCGCCTGCGCTATTGTCTGCCTTTTTACTCTTTTCCGAAGCCCAGCTGATTGGCGCGGCAGCTCAGATTGCCGCCTGTCAGTGTTTCGACTCTCCGGAGCCTCAGCAAAAGGTCTGTTTTTCGAATTAGCGAATGTAATGCATGCACTCATGTTTTTTCATCTTTTCCGAAGCCCAGCTGATCGGCGTGGAAGCACGGATTCTCGCCCAAGCTGTTGTGACTCTCCGGAGCCTCAGCAAAAGTCTGTTTTTCGAATTAGTGAATGTAATGCACATGCGCGCAAAGCACGCCCTCACCGAACCAGTTGTTAGACCGGTAGAAACCCACCCCTGTAAATACAAGCTATTTCTATTCTGGTAGTCAGGCAATGCTTTTGCACCTCACTTTTCACATTCAGTCAGGGATAAGTTATCCAGGGGATTATATGGGTGCTAGCTTTCCATTATGCTACAACATAGGAGAACAAAATCAACTGCTATGAATTTACATAATTCTGACACCAATTGCACAAAGTTAGTATAGATTTTTACATAATGGAACTGCAATCTGCAATGAGAAACTGTCACTTTCTCAGACGAATGCAACTTTTTATAGGCTAGAGGTTGCCCTTGGTTTTTGAGCAATGTATTGAAGGTCAACCCTGAAAATTGCTGGGTCAGAACAAAAACATTTGATAATATACATGCAATAACAACTAAATGTACGTCTGAAATACATTTAGTCATTTATGTTAAAAAATGCAATTGGATAATAAACTGAATATCTATGGCTAAGATTTTACAGGGCAAGGTGTGACCCTCAACTTGTGCGTTCTTGATATAATATCCTGTTCAGCGAATTTAAATTTGGATGCTTCTTTTGACATTTTGCAGGATTCATAGCTAGGTAAAAAGTATACTAAAGGCAGAACTACAATTCTTAAAACTTCCAAAAGTCAAAACCCAATACGAGTGGATTGAAATATTTATTTAAAAATTGAACACACAGATGTAACATATTGTACAAAGAAAAATGTATTTAATACAATAATTAAAAGTTTTCTTGGAAAGAAAAGAGCTGGCTGCCTGGGTCAGTTGTTGAAGATTGGGCCCTAGGTAGCATTTTTTGTCATTTTAAGGAAAACTGTTCTAATGGAAGTTTGTTCACTACCACCTGCTCAATTTAGGAAAAGTTAAAAAAACAAACAAACAAGAAAGAGCAAGCACTGAGGAAATAGTTTTTCTAACACAACAAAACTGTTCTTATCCAAGTCTCACATTAAATCACTCTTTGTTTTCTTCCTTTTTATCCTCCACATGCATGGCCAGTCAGCCTGAAAACCTGAGGTAGTTGGGGAGGGCACCAGATGTTGAAGGGATGTCCCTGGAAAGGCTGAGCAAGGGCATTTCAGCGCCATAGGAAATGCCTCATGTGCTGTGGCAACAGGATAGTACCTGATGTTTTGGAGCGAGGCAGACAGGCAGCTGATTGGCCTCATTCAAGCTGGCGGTGGGAGAAGTGCTATTTGGTATTTGGGCTGCCAGCCATATGGCAAGGCGACCTGGGGCATAACAGGCACCAGTATTTGATAGGCTGGTCGGCCTATGCAGTGCTTTTAGGAAAAGAACTTGGGGGGAGAAGAGAAGATAGGTGGACAGACCCTTTGAGAAAGAAGAGAAGCCCTAGGTCTTTTGCCCCCTCCCCAAATGGCAGTGTGCAATAGATAAGCTTATCTGAGTTGGGAGACAGAGTTAAGAGGTTGGCAAGGAGTTAGGTATGCCAAAGGCCATGGCAGCTCATTCAGGAACCAGATTTATGAGCTTCTCTAATTGAAGGCAAAGCCAAACCGGCCTCTAGTCTCCATAAAATAGCTGATACCAGGCTCAGTAGCCTTCTCATGGCTTCTTCTAATGTTGAACTTTCAAAAACCCCAGGTCCCTTGGCAGCACCTGCTAAACATAAGCACCACTTTGGAGACATTTTAGGCAACACGAGTTAGCCAAATTATTCTACTTGGATCACATCCTGAAGGCCCCCAACCGTATGTCTGACATACATCAGCCAGCTTGCAGAAATCAGGTGTAGGGCAGCCCTACCCAAAACACCAGAAAGATACATGGCTTCAGGCTACTTGCCCCATCTGAAATATGGAGCAGACTTGGTTAGATTGTTCCCTCAGCAGTCTTGCTTCACTTAGGAGACAGTATAGGTTTTGCTACTTGTTTTTCTGTTGTCTGGCTGACAATGGTACTAGTCCACACAAGTATGATGGGAGTAAATAAAATGTTCCGTATCTGAAAACCACTACGACAGCTTTTACTAATCTAATGCCAGACTACAGACATTCTTCATTCAGGACTTCCTTTGGTATAACATTTTGCCTGATGCTGGTGGAAGAGCTTAGTCCTCAGGCCCTTCCCTATACAGCAAAAGCAAGACTGAAAGGAAATATCCAATTTATAGGCAACAGCATCTTTATTCTTCTTTCTTCTGCTTTTTCTTTCCTTAGAGGCTCACAGTGATCATGAGGTGCCTGAGACAGCTGTCATGGAAGGCAATGGTATAGAAGGCAGTGGGAAGAGAAACCACATCATCTATAAAAGTTCACCTTCCAGGTGGCACAGCTGCCTAGTACTACTGGTCATTTCTTAGATGGTTGAAGAAAAGCTAACACGCTGTGCTGAGGTCATCTGGCTCTAGGCAGCTTCTGCTTTGCTCATGGAGTACAGGTGGTCAAAAGGCCAACTGGCTGGTATGTGGACTAACAGCTGGTGCCCCTAACAATTGTCAAATATAAAGTCAGTTCCTTGGGCCCCTTCAGCCTCCCTTCCCCATTAGCAATTCCTACTTCTAATTCTCAGTTGTTTATTGCTGCTCAAAGCATAGTGAACTACTCTGAGGCAGTGGACGGTGTCCCACTTTGTTGGAGCAAGGCAGGATGGGGCAGCAGAATGAGAAACGGAGAAGGTCGCAGTTCCTGAGATGTGGCAGACCAGGTTACATCAACCCCTCTTCTGTAGAGACTGAAGTGGCCCTCAGAGAGACTGGTACCTTTACGTGTATGGATAGACTCAGACTTTTAACCACCATCCTGCCACCATCCTGGGTCTGAGAAAAGGCAAGCAAAGAGAATGAGCAGCAAGATCAGCCCTATCCCTGGTCTGGTATAGAGCCAAAGTTAACAAATCGGAGGCTGTGCAAAATAAGGAAGTGACCTGGGAAGAGGCAAGAGGAAATCCAACTCTGGAGAAATGCTGTAACACACATATGAATGCAGGATTTGTGTTTTATGGCTATGGCAGGGCAATGCTATGGATACTGTTGCGGCTAGGAAACTATTTTTCTCCCCCACAGCTTTGCTGCTCTCTTCTTAGTCAACAGAGGACCCTGCAGGGCCAGCCCCAAGTATGAATGCATTGTTGATGAGCACAGGCTTTGTGGTATATTCAAATGAGTTCATCATTCATATTCAGAAGTAGTCACACCAACTGAAGAGTCTTCTTCTCTGTCTGCTTTCTCAGAGATCCTAATCTGCTCCTGAAGAACAAGAGGAACAATTATCATTTCAGGTCTATCAGAAAGGGGGCAGGTCTTCACATAGGTTTCAACTTTCTTTGTGGCTAAGGCAATTGAAATATTTATGGAAGGATTACAAACCTGAAATGTGCAGTTAGAAGGGCGCGATTTGTACAGTTTCCCATGAAAGTCCTTATTCAGAACTGTAGTCCTGAAATCATTGTCTTTGTTTATGTAGGCAAAGAATCCTAGCATTCAAGTCACAATCTACTTAATTCATCCCCAGCTTTAGCTTACATAAATAAAAGTCTGACTTTAGTTCGTCCCATTTTTATAGGCCAAGTTCAAGGACTCAGTCCCCATGCCTGTTAACTTGCTCCTTGTTAGGGTCTTGGGATTAATTGGAATAAATTACTTCTGGATTGCTGCCCTGTGTCATCTCAAAGTGTTCTAGTTCAAAGAGTAAAGGGAGAAATGTTCCTTTTCCTCTTAATTTCCACAATACCAGAGGAGATAAGAATTGCAAGAACAGCTAAAGCATTGCGACTGAAAAAGAAAACTTGTGGCTGAAGCAATAAATGAACCCTTGTTTCTGGAGCCCAAAATTCAATACATGAGCTTGTGAATCACCCAGTCAGGGAGACAGCTATCAGATCTTACTTACCATTCTCATCCCAGCCCTCAGCTACACCTCCCAGCTCATAGTGCTTCTTACGGAGCTCACCCAGGCGCTGGCGTTCCTTCTGCAGTTGGCTCTCCAGTTCCAAGACTCGGACCTAGCAGGGAAGATATTACTTTCCATAGAACCAGGCCCTTTTCTGACCCCTTCCTATACTGTCCTCTTGTCTCTTCTCCAATTGGCTAAGCATTCTTCCTTCTCTGTTACTTGCCCACTTTACCTGAGAGTCCATTTCTTGGCGTTTGATCTGTGTTAGTGTCATGTCAGAGAAGTCCATGCTATCTGTAGGGGAATATCTCACTATTATTCTCATTAAAAGGTGCCATTCCCCAGCCCTTCCCTCAATTGGCTGAGATTCCTTGCCACATAGCTGGCAAGCATAATTGCGCCAATGAAACATAAGCCACTGGATGAATATGAAAAGTAACTATAGTCAGAGAGAGCCAGAGATCTTTTACCACTCACCCGTATAAAATTACTTCTCAAGAAAGGAAAGGGACTTTTGTCATCCACCTGTGCAGTGAAGAACATTACCTTTCTCCTGTATTTGTGATTTTCCTGACTTAGTGGAAGCCACTACTTTGGCTGTTGCCTGATTGACTCCTCGAGAGGCAATCTGAAGCTTGCTGAGATTTACACTGTCTTTGTCTGCTTTTACCTGTGAGATCAAATGGGAGATTCAGATAATTCTTTCCAGGTGAGAAAAAAACAATGCATATGGTACAAACGGGATAAAAAAATAAGACACTCCACAATATGTGCCTTCACAGAAACTTCAAAACCTATTCAAAGAAAAAAAAAAGCTCTTGCAGATGAAGATGTGAGATAGGGAGGTACTGAAAATAATATTCAATAACTAATCACAAGTATATGGGGTGATATTATGGCAGTATCATTATCTAAAACAAAATGATCAAAAAATACTTCTGTCTATCCCAATTTTTCTCATTTTTCATCTATCTCAAATTCCATGTTTTCAAGATACCCAAATTGTGTTTCCAGAAAACTCTTATTCAACAATCTTCTTCAATTTTGGCAGCATCCAGAACATGTGGATTTCTACTCCCAGAATGTCTCAGTCATTATAACCATTAATGGAAGTTCTGGAGGTTGGTTTACTTAACTAGAGAACGCCTAGTTAGGGAAGGCTACTCCATAGAAAACAGTAATAGCAGGGAATCCTTCCAAAGATTGGCATGGAGTTATAAGACCATAAGCCAAGAAATCACCAGAACCAAACTTCTTCAATTTGTTTCTGGCAATAGATTAAAAAAAAAAGAATAGCTTGCTCCCAGGCTAAAAGTCCTTTGATGTTCAAGAAATTATTCCTTCACCTATCAAAAACTCAATGACTACGAATAGTCATTAATTACATCCTCTAGCACCAAATTTCAAAGGTTATCTCTGTGATAAAGCCTACCTTTGAAGCAGCAACAAGCTGAGCTGTGCTTGCTGCAATTTCATGCGAACAAACCATGAGTTCTTCAAACTTCCCATTACCTTGAACTACAAGGTCAGCAGCATCTCTATGGAGACAAATGCAAATGAACAGTAAATCCTTTTCTTCCACTCTTCTAGCCATGACTCAAAGCAACACTGCATAGGTGTTTGTACATAACTTGAACGGCAACATGGTAATGCCACAATTGGCTGGGGCCATGCTGCAGAAACTTACACCATCACCGTTGCTCCCCAGCCTACAGCCTTGGAAGCAGAGATCAGGCCCTCTGTCCAACGGGAATTTCTGGCATAGAATTCTTTGGGGGATGCCGCTCCCTGCAGAAGGAAAGGAATTACATCTAGGTGTTATGAGTGAAATATAGAGAGGCAACCAGTTTAGTGGCTAAGGAGCTGGGTTAAAAACCAGGAGACTGTCCTCCCTTAGACAAGTACTTTGGGCCAGTCACTTCCTCTCAGCCCCACTCACCTCACAGGGATGATGTTCAGGGGAAAATAGAAGTATTTGGTATGTATGCCACCTTATGTTGACCAAATACAGATGGGGTAAAAATTTAATATAAATTAAAATATTAATAAATACTTAAATCTGCCATCCAATCTTATTACATGATTCAATAAATGAACAAACAGCAGGAGTCTTCATTAGCTCTGTCGTTCAGCGAGAATTAGTATGTTTGCCTGTCTTACCTTTAATCAGTACTACCATAATTGCTGGTATATTTTTTCATATAAATATGTTGTGGTGACACAGCAGGTGGGAAGTGAAAGTTTATCCTTTTACAAGACTGGTACAGACTCACCCTTCCACTCTCCACAATCTCTTGCTGGAGGTCCTTGGAAGCCAACACCAAAACCTGAATGGCCTGCATTAAGTCTGTGCAGGACCCCAAAATCCTGCAAGATACAAAACCAATAGTAGCAGGAGAAGACAGACTTCAGTTCAAACAGAGTCATCCCACTGTAGGATCCCCAAAAGCATTTTTCTGATGTTTTTGTGCAGAGCTTAATCACTTTAGTAATACAATTAACACAGTTTCCATACTTCAACTAGAGTGACAGCAGTAGCTTATCTTTCCCTTCTAGGACTTTGTATCCTAAAAAATGCAATTGGTAAAGCTGTGAATATGTGAATGGGAAATGAGCTAATGATGTTTAAAAAAAGTATTTGCTTTAACCTATGGGAAGTCTGCACTAGTCCTTCTTTCCCATTCTGATAGAGATTCAAAACTGCTAGAGTTTGGAGAAGGAGACACACACACACAGCTGTCATTTGTTCGACTTTTCCTTGGTGGCCCAATGCTAATATGAGGAGGAGGTTGCAAGGGCACATGTGGGTTTGCAATCTATTATACAAGCGCAGAAATAAGCGATGCTAAATAGACAAAGCAATTCAGCCCAGTTTTCAAATACTGTGGATGCCATTCTCCCTCTCCCCCATAATTTCTCCAACATTTAAATTCACCAGGTTCAAACTTCTTTATAAGCTGCAGGAGGTACCTGGTATATGAAGACATCAGTGCCAGCCTTTAATACCAACCTCTCGTTGACCTCAAACTTGACTCCTCTGTCCCGTGCTCGTGATTTGTTCAGCATCTCCTGTTTTAATAAGGGGGTGGGGTGAGTCAGAGTTCAGATTAACACATCCAATATCATAAAGAGCAATGGAAAACCATTTCCACTTAAACCTTAACCCCAGCACCCATTCTTCCAGGACATGGAACTGAAAATAAACTCTAATATATCAATCTGAAAACTCTCTTTCTAAAGTAATTTGACATGAGGGGGTTGGGCAGAGTGAGAATCTAACATTTCTTCATCTCACCTCAATCCTGGCAGCTGCTATCTCAACGGCTGCTGCCGTTGCTGCCATCTCTTCATCAACCAGATCCCCCAGTTTTTCTTCCTCAACATCCAGGCCTTTGGGCCGCAGATCCTGCAGATTGAAAGATAATCCACAAACTGATCCTCCTTTTCTCCTGTTCCTCCTGTTTTCACATGAATGAATCTTCCTCTGTAGCAAAAGAAGAGCTCAAAACTCCCCAAAGAGAGGTTTCTTTTCAGTGGATAATATGGTAAGCTCACTGATCTGAATAGCTGCCCATGGATCAGACAAGGAATCCTGCTTCTCATTCTTCCTTATGCCATGGGGTATCCCACCTGTCCAATTGAAGTGATCTGGTTGAGACAATTCCTGACAGCAGTGCAATCAGCATTTTCCAAAGCAGCTTTATCTTTCAGCATTCCCAGGTAGTGCAAGGTCTCATTCCCACATTGCTTGCTGGTCTCCAACAGCACTGGAAGCATGCAAAGAAAGGATTATTCTCACTGGTATGACCTAGAAGATTCTTACATCTCTCTCCCTGATATACATAGATATGGATATGTGTGTATGTGCATACACGCATATAAGCATGCAACCAGTAAGTATGTGTGTATCTCCCCAGTCTATAAAGATTCTGACTAGCATACAGTAAATCATTTCTGATATACAATTAAAAACAAAACATCTGGAAGAACAACCATTCAAAAACAATAGAACACACAGGACCCAACACTCAAGGCCTGAGAAAGGAGCCATGTTTTCAGAGTTCTTTTGAATATGGCCAGGATGTGGGCCAGATGTTTCTCAAAAGAGATGTTCCAGAAGGCAGGTACTGTGACAGAAAAGGCATGTTTTCCAGGTTCTATCAGGTAACACTGCTTAATGGAAAAACCTGAAGCATGCCAATTCTACCCAGTTTTACAGGCCTGAAAGAAACAATGGAAGACAGATGTCCCCTTAAGTAATCAGGCCCTCTGCCATGAATACTCACAATCAGCGGATTCCATGGGGGCCATGTGCGATGTGGCACTAGCCTGCAGAATGGCATCACCAATCAGGTGAGCAAAAAGAGGCACACATGATAACAAGCTGCTCACATCTAGATGCAAAAAAGAGAGCACACGAATTAAGGGAATGTTAACAAAATCCTGAATTTTTGAACCAAAATGGACAAGGGTGAAACATATGAAGTCCACTTAGGTTCACCAAGGTTTTTAATGCCACATGAAAGACACAGTGACGTATGCTTTTTTCCATTTTCCATTTTCAAAATGTTACAGACAAAAGGGTCCAGCAATTCAAGAATGCATTAATTGTGCATGTTGCCAGGACTTTCTATCTGCATGCATGATATGTACACTGGCTGTTCAACTGGTGTAGTTATGAATGTCTCACCTGACTGGTCAGAAAGGTATTGGCTACATGCTTCCTGTAGCCGCTCCACACATTCAGAAGCTGCACAGGTCCTTGATAAAAGGTAATCTATGTAAAACAATAAATAAGCTCTTCTAAGAAGTACAACTTGAAGCACTATTTGATGTGATATACATACACAACTATATCCATTTTTAAATTAAAAATTAGATATTTTAGTCATGAAGGAAACAGCAACTGGCTCTACACGTCATTTTAACCCTGCCTGCTAACCTGCAGAGCTTGTACTACTGATACGAGTGGGGTCTTCAAGTTGATTGAGAGCATCCTGTACCATCTCTTCAGCCTCTTTCACAGCACACTGAAGGAGCACGAACTGTTTGTCCAGAAGCTCCTGCTGAAGAGCCTGTGTGTTGCCTTCCTAAGAGCAAAGGAAGAGACGCAGTGATGCAAAATATCAGTGAACCACGTAATATCTTCTGTTGGGATGGCTTGCAAATTAAATGGATTGTGTTGGGGAGGCTCATAGAAGAGTTAAAATTATACAATTGCATATTGCAGCATCTCAAGACTAAGGCTCAATTAGTCAGAAAAATCACTAAGAGGATAGAATGTTGAAGAGAACATTGGAATAAATAAATTAATGTCCTTGATCATCTTCTCTCCTGGGTCTGGAAAGAACCTAAAATCCCAACTGAGAAGGGGATGGGAACATTTCAGATCTTCCATGGTTTGAAGGAAAGCTGGTTCTGGACTCTCTCAGTAACATACTATCCTTGTAATCACAGCCAACTTACTGTTTCCCCCAAGCGGTTCTGCAACTCCTGGATTGTCTTACTGCTGTATTCCTTTTCCTTTTCAAGTGTAGCCTTTAACTGCTGTACTTCAGCTTCCAAAGCTGCCATCTGCTGATCACGCTGAGCCATGGTCTCGGTGAGAATGTCTTTCTCTTGCTTCAGGGCAGCCAGATGAGTGGTGTGCTCTGCTTCAGACTAGAGAGGCAAGGGGACAGAGTGGAGGAGAAGTGGAATCTTCTTTTCCCTTTGAGTATAACAGTTCCAAAGAAAGCATACAAAATGGCAGCCATAACCCTATTTATCTCCAGGGATGCCACTGGCTATTTGCGTTTGGTCCTCTCTCTCCAACTGAGTCATCTAATTTTCTATTTTATTCCACAAGCCTCTGTTTTTTGTTTCTGCTCATTTCTACTCTTCGAATGGTTGCTCTTTTATGGCTATACTTATCACAGAAGGGTAAGGAAAGACCCACCTGTGCAGTGGAATCAACAGTGCTCTGGAGACATTGAAGCTCCTGTTTGCTGGCAATTAGCTCTCTCTTCAATGTTTCCAAGATCTCTGCCTGTTCCTGTGTCTACAGAGAAAATGATAGGAGCATCAAATAAATGATTGTGTGCTCTTCTCAAACAGCTCCCTCTACCATTTTCTGATATTCCTACCACTGTCATCCTGAATTCCATTTCTCTTCCAATAAAAATGATGATCCTTCTACTTCTCTTGGCATCTCCTTACCTTTCGCTGGGCTTGCTCACTCAACCGCTGAAAGGAGTCCTCAAGCTCTTTCTTGTCACGCTCTGTATCACTTTGGACCTGCCTTGCCATTGTCACCTGCTTGGTAACTTCAGCATTCTAAAGGACCAAACAGGAAGGCAAGGAAAGAAAGGGAGGTTTTAGCCATTGGTCATCATTGTCCTAATAAAGTGGAGTCCTCCTACCTTATGGGACACTCTGAGGGAGTGTCCAGTTTGGACTACCATAGTAGTTAAGGCATCAGGTTAGAAACTGGGAGACCATCAGTTATAGGCCTGCCTTAGGCATCAAAGCCAGCTAGATAACTTTTACCCCGTAATTCTCTCTTAATTCAACCCACCTCACAGGGTTATGAGAAAAATAGGAGGAGGAAGGAATATTATGTATGTTCATTGCTTGAGTTACTTATAAAAATAATAGAGTCAGAAAACAAATAAACAAATTTCTCCTTGCCTCCTCCCCTTGCAAAAGTTTTTTTGGGAATTCTAGCAACTCTTCTGGCTGGAGCACCTGTGCTATGCTGAAGATTCCTGCAGAAGCCTAATATTCAGCAGAGCTTTTTCTTGAATCCTTTTAATTTCTGATTAATACTTGGAAGGTTTTGCAGATCTCTTCCAAATGTCAGGCACACCAAATAATTTTACTTAGCCTAGTTCAAAAATATATTCCTCCCTCTTTCCATCTTTGCCTGACTGTTACTTTTTTAGACTATAACTAAAACTAACTGCTTGTCTAAGTGACTGAAAAATATATTACTTAGTGTATATTTCTACAGAGGATGGCAAAGAAGCATACAGCTGACCCAGACAGTCTCAAATCTCTTGTGCCAATATGTCAACTGTTAATAAGGGTTTAACCTTAACTCATTTCACAGGCTTTTTGCTTTACGATCAGTGAATAATCCTATTTCAACGTGCAGAGCCAGGGGAAATGACCCCTCGTTTTCTCTTAGCATTGAACAATGGAGGGAACTAAGACAGCATTACCTTGCGCAGGAGGTCTGCATGATTCTGCACCAGCTCACTGTACTTTTCCTTTAGCTTCACATAGCGCTGCTCTGTGGTTTGTGCTTTCCCTAGAACAGAAACAGAGAGGACCTGGCCTGTGACTGAGAGGAAGGATGGAGAGAGGATCACATCATAAAACAGGCTGAGCCAACGACCTCCCTCCAGTGCAGCTCTCACTTCAGCCCAAAACTAGGGAGGACTGGTCCTTTCTCCGCTTCACAAGGCAGCCCCTCTGCCAAAGGAATATCTGAACAATCCTCTTCTCTCACATGCTCCAATTCTAAACTGGAAGATCAATTCTAAAACTGAAGCCTGGCTTCAGAACAATTTGAATGCCACATCTGGAGAGACCAAAGAAAACTCATTGGGGGCTGATTAATTTCTTCTCTGGGATGGTTATTATGGCATTTTCAATCCAAATATAAGTCCTGCTTCTATAAACTGAGGCCAGGTAGCCATAGTGAATCAGTTTTTGTTTAAGGAGGCTGACAGATTATTAGTCTGCCTACTCTGGTACATTCTGAACTGTTCCTTAAAAATGAGAGCCAAAATATGTACCAATTAGTTTGCTATCATGGTCTGTGTGACTTCTATAGAAGATTAATTTTAATTGTTTTCTAGTAAAATGACTGTTCAGGTGAATGGGTCACATATCTGCAATTTGTGAATGATGTCTGAACTGCAGTCTATCTCTGATGAAAAAAGGGCCAGTTATCAAATTCTTTTCACGGCTTACTCTCAATTTCTGTCAGGCTTCGCTGGGCTTTCTCTGTATCCTCGTGCCTCTTTTTCCATTCATCCAGCTCTGTGCGCAAGAAGTCACTCTCATCCAGTGCCTGCTGCTTTAGGTGCTTCTGCTCTTCCAGCTCAGCTTCCAGCTCACTGATACGCCCCTTCAGCTGCATCACCAGGCGGTGACTCTGCAGGTATCATGTTTAAACAGAAGGTGAAATGGAAAGACCACTGACAAACCTCATGGTATTGAAGTGATTACACTAGTCTGGCTGTGTACAGTTAAGCGCACACCACAACAAATAAATCAAGAACTGCATGTCAAGATGAAGCTTGGTCCTTGACTTTGGGATTTTGCCACCATTAGGTTTAAAAAGGTGTCACTCCAAAACTTCGTTGCAGAAAGGCAGACACCACAAACAAACAGAAAAAGGTAAATGCCATCAATGTTTCTGGGTACTGCTTTGGGACAATGGTCTGTGAGGGAAGTCTCAACATCCTAGCAGCCAAATGCGGGCTATCAATGGTGCTTTAAGTGATATTTACTGATAACAAATGCAAAAAACATACTTAGCCTGCATACCTATGGATCAATTCATCCTGGTCTAATGTAATTCAGAGCAGAGAAGGTTAAAAGGAAATATCTGGCCCTTGCCTCAGATTGCTATTATGACAGCAAAAAATGAAAACCTATCTTCAGTTCTAGCTTAAGTAGCACTTTACATTTCCAGAATGTTTTATGACTTCTTTCTGGATATTAAAGCAAAAGATAGCAGATCCCTCTTTTCTGTATCTCGTAGGATTTTGTATTTTTCTGATTTTCCTACATACTTTCATCTCCCGACTAGAGAGTCCAAAGCAAATGTGAGTTTCTGTATTTGGGCTAAGAAAAAACATCCCTGTAGTAATAGACTTTAAATTTACCTCAGCTTTGAAGTTCTTGAGCTCATCCTTAAGGGCGTCCATTTCTCTGTGCAGCTGTTCAATTAACCTGTCCCTGGAAGGAGAGAAAAACACTTGTGCAATTTGGATATAAACATTTTTAAATTGGATGGGAGGAAAGCAAAGTCAGACCTCATGACCACATGCAGATGAAGAAAGAAGCCGAATTAATATATTTTAAGAAGAGGTTCTTGATGCTTCAAAATAAACACATTAAATCCTCTGTCACAATCAATAATGTTTACAGATGCTTGGCTGTCACGCTATTATTTCCGCCACAATGCCATTTGTGTGCGGGATTTAGAGCATGGCCAGTGCCAGGAATACTGTGCAGAAGAAAAAAAATCCACATTCTGAAGCAAGAAAACATAAACCCTAACCCGAAACAAATTTCTATGTCACTAGCTTGTGTTGTAGAAACGTATTCCACTTTTGCATGCTGTAGAGAGGAACAAGGTACTTATTTGTGTACTTATATTTAGAAATTACTCTACTCCCATCCCAAAAAGAGGACTTGCAATTGTCACTGTCCCATACATAAAGCAGAGATTATGAAGATTATAAAGTAAGCTACTTTTTGTGTTTTCATTGCACTCTGTATATGATAAAAGCATCTGTTCGGCAATAATGGAAGTAAAAGTTCCTTCTAAATTAATAAAGAGCATAGTAAGAAATGAACAATCACTCACTTGTCATCCTTGGTCATCCCATTCTGGCTGTTAAAGTTAAAGGGATCATTGGTAAAAGAACTGCCAAAGATGTCATCAAACTTATTGTCGAAGAGACTCTGGAAGATAAGATGGAAGCAGTTAGCTTCGTGAAAAGATAAACTTGCCTTGCACGCCCTCCCAACTCAAGGAAAGAGGGACTTGACTTAAATCTCAAGGAATTTTCAGTAGAATCAGAAAGAGAGGATGGGAGCAACAATTATTGATACTGAAGCATACTGTATGGAGGAGCTCAATTTACAGATAGTGGAGAGCAGGCATTGTTTCTAAATCAGCGACATGGAAGACAATCTCCCCATTATTTTGTCACCAGGAAAACCATTCAAATCTACTTGATTTCTCCACTCTGCTTCCCCCCCCCGTTTGAGAGAGTAATCAGATCTTTCTAGTTCATAGAAAACAGCTCTCCATCTATAACCCAAAGCAGAAAAGCCTAGAAAAAAAAATCTTAGCACTAATTTTCCAGCTCTTGAAAATCTGTCAACAAGACAGGCAAAAGCTGAATAGTGACAAAATTTGCTAAACTGAAATACTATTTCACATCATCATAACCTTTATGAGAACAGATACCTTTTTCTTGGGATGGGCCTAGATTTTCTATTCTTCAAAGGAACTCTGCCTGTCCGCTCACCTGCTGTGAGGAAGTTTCCATCTCAACAAGATCCATGATGGGTTCACTGTCTGGGGATGAAGCTTCCAATGGGATGACAACAACAGGGCTGATGTGTTCAGAGAGTGCTGAGGCCCGCAGAAAGTTGGGGGGGTTCTAGTGCATGGAACGAAGAATGATACAGAACTGTTGCATTGAAGCAGCTTATTGCATATACTAAGTCAATACTGTAGTGCCCAAGGTCATTGCTCATTGCCCATTTTGGTATTCTAAAACTACTTGTGGTTGGAGGGGGAAAAAAACACCTTTGCAAACAGGTTTGCACCCAATTCATTTGCAATTATATACCAGTTAATTTATTCAAAACTTTGTTTACACTACAAGACTTTGCTTAAATTATAGACTCTCTGGTTATTACAAAGCAAGGCTGTTTACACTAACCACAAAGCAAGACTGCATATTTATGAGATTATAAACAGATTTATGAGGATTGTAAAACTGTGCCCTAAACTGCAATAAGAGACTGCAGATTCTATTTATCTGCAATTTTCACTCCACTTTCTTCTGTGGATTACAAACTATAAAGACTGCAACAGGAAAGAACCTCTTCAGTATTATTACAAATTACTAATTTTCTATAATCTTTTACACTAAATACAAGCTAATATTTCATTTTCTTACTCTCAGTTGATACTATTTTTTTCTTTTCAGGTGAGATTTTACTCTTCATCTTTTATTCATCTGTCATTTTTAATACAACTGTGGGTTATAAATTATATGTAGAGAGCAACATCACTTGCATTTAAGTTCTGCTGCAACATTAGCCACAGGAGGGACCAAAAGGAAAACTAAAAACTCCTTGAACTAAGGAGAAATTTCCTGACAGTGAGAACAATTAACCAGTGGAATGGTTTGCCTTCGGCAATTGTGGGAGCTCGGTTACTGGAGATTTTTAAGAAGAAAATGGACAGCCATTTGTCTAGAATGGTACAGGGTCTCCTGCTTGAGCAGGGTATTGGACTAGAAAACTTCAAGGTCCCTTTTATTCTGTTATTCATATGTTCAAATGTCATCGTTCAGTTATGACATATAGTTCCCTTAAGTCATAGCTGAAGCAGCCTCAGCATAAATACTATGAACAAAAGTGAGAATAGCAACTCTATGGATGACATTCACAGCAAGTCCTGGATCCTCACCTCAGGCAGCTGTGGGATCTGAATCAGCCTTTTGAAATATTGCAGGTTGCTGGAGCGATAGAAGAGATCCTTCAGCCTGCAAAATTTAAGAAAAGATATATTAAAGTCTAGCAAACTTTAAACAATCATCTGGGCAGTCTGTCAGACTCAGAGGGAAGCAAAATGAAATGGCAATCCAGAATCAGGCTGGTCATTCAAGGTCAGAGAAGAGACATTAAATAGCAGCAATGTAGAAATGATAATGCAAAGCAATTGCAATAGAGGCATATTGACCCATCCTACCACTCACTGTAATATTTAGATTCGCAAGACAACTCATCGTACTCAGCAAATAACAGCACTGGAGCCCAATGTTGTCCTACTGATAGAATTTTGCATTTATTTAAACTGAATCCAAATTTCTGGGGATTTTTGCTACTAGATTCAAGATTGTTTAGAAAGCAGCCATGGAAAAATGAATTAAATTCATAATATACAAAACAATACGTGTTGGACTCTGTGCATTAGGATGGTTTTTTTTTTTAGTTTTTGGAGTTGTGTTTGCATCTATGGCTATTATTCTTTTTTCAGTTTCCACCTGTCTATTTATTTTGCATGTTTTTTTTTTTTTTGCTTTTTTAAAATTATTGTTAGCTCCTCCAGAAATACTTGTTTGAAATGTGTGTGGCTATATAAATTGAATATGTGCATGCATATATTCATATGTAGAATCATAGAATAATAGGGCTGGAAGGGATATTGGAGGTCTTCTAATCCATCCCCAAGCCCTAGACCGGAGAACGTATTTCATGCTAGACAAGTGGCTGTCCAATCTTTTCTTGAAGACATCCAGTGATGGAGCACCCACAACTCTGGGAGGCAAGCTGTTCTGTTGATTGTTTTTACTTTCATGTGGTATAAGCATAAATACTATAAAATATAGTATAAATAGATATTGCTGTCCCTCTTTCATATGGTGATAGAATGTGTTTTTTAATCCTCGTCTTATGTATTGTTTTTATACGGTTTTATTTGTTGTACACCGCCCTGAGTCCCTTGGGAGAGGGCGGTATATGAATTTTAATAAAATAAAAATAAATAATAAAATAAAAATAAATAATAAAATAAAAATAAATAAAATAATATAACTAAAATCACCTAATGAGATTCAAGTAAATTAAAAAGAACTATAGCTTGAATATCAGCTGCTGCAATCGACAACAGTAGGCGATCACTGTCCATATATCCTGCTTATAGTTTTTTACACATCCACCAAAAGCGTTTCTCTTGGGTTCTTCTTTGAACATAACTTGAACGCAAGGTCTTGCTCGGTTGGGAAAGCCCTAGCAAGCTCAGCATAGGAATGAAAACTTCTAAATATGAGCAAGAAGAACCACTATTTCTTTGTGACCAGTGCATTCCTCAGTGTTGGCTTACTCAACCATAAAGGTACAAAAGCATATTGGTATAATAATATAGTTTAGAAATTAAAGCAGAGTTGTCATTGACAAATGTTGAGCCCACAATTAAAATATAATTAAAGGACACTTTGTTTCAAAAGGAACAAAAAAAAAATAAACCCTTCAACTTGTCTTGCTTAAATATTCAAGTAAATTTATATGGCAGCACTGGACAGAGTATCTAGGTTAAAATAAATGGGGAATGAATCAAGCTATCTTACCAGTATGCCCAGTTAAGCATAAGGTATGGAGGAAGCCTTTCAATAATGTATTTAAAAACCTTTCAAAAAGATATCACGTAGTAGTGCTAGAAGATTTTAATTATTTTGACCAGTTGGGAAACACTGCCAAGTTTGTCCCTTCAGGAAATTCCTGAGTTGCCTTGTTAATCATTTTCTATTTTGGAAAATGAAGAATCAGCTATATTTGTCTTTATGCTAACACGGAAGTAACAGAAATATTGTAGGAAAATTACCATGTAATGCTGGAGTTCTTGTTTTTTAGTAGAACTAAAAAGTATAAGAAAATGTGGACTTTAATAAAAACAGCAATCACATAGAATTAGAGAAACTAAATTTGAAAGAGTTCAAGATGTATGAGAGGTTCTAAACATACTAGAAGCATAACTGAAAATACTAATCTCATTAAGGGAAAAAATAAGGAAAGAAGCAGCCAAAATAATACTGAAACAAAAAAGGACACATATTGGAAATGAAAAGAAGGTAAAGTCTCCAAGAAATATCCAGATAACCTAGAAGCATAAAGAGGGTGTCAAGAAAGTGAAATCACAGAATAAGCATACAATTTCTTATTTTTATTAGATCCTATAAAAATAAGGGGAAAAAGACAATTTGGCGTAGTGGTAAAAGCACTAGGCTAGAAACCAGGATATGAGTTCCTGACTTAGGCACAAAGCCATCTGAGTGACCTTGGGTCAGTGACATTCACTCAGTTCTAGGAAGAAAGAAATAACCACTTCAAAAAATCTTGCCAAGAAAACTGCAGAGTACTTTAGGGCTATTGCCAGGAGACAAAATTGATTTGGTACTACCTCCCCTCACCTTCACTGTGAAGGGAAGGAGGACCCAGGGCAAACAGGAGAGTTCTATACCTCCCTGCTGCTTGAAGATACAGTACTAATCCTGCTACAACATATAATGTTGCCAGGTTTTGCACAGCAATGCTTAAAATCCTTCAGATGAAGCCTGTGCCATATCCTTAATGAGCATTTATTTAAAAGTGCTTTGTATTGTGATAGATTTAGCTTGCTGTATATTAACTTTTACTGTATGTTCCCCTACATCCATCTAACATTCCTACCTCTCCCCTTAGATTTTTTAGACTTTTATATATATTTTATATTTTATGGATTTTTTCTTTTAAATTAGACTTTGATGTATCTGTTATGCTTTTTAATCCTGTGTATTCCACCCTCCTTATATCAGGTATGTTTATTTGTTTATGTGTGTGTATGTGTACATTTTAATCTTCTTTAAAATAACTTCTTTAAAATTACTGTTTGTATCCCACTCTCCTTATCAATCACCAAAATAAAGATATAACTTCAAGGCACACATTTGTTAATAGAAGATAAAAAGTCCTAACTGTTGATTTAATGGCTATAAGGAGCTGAATGAGGAGAAAACAGAGTCAAAATGAGTAGTAGTGTTGATCAGGGGACTTCTCATCTGGGAACCAGTACAGTATGCAGCCTATTTTGACAAGGCTGGTTCCTTCTGAAGACAGGTTTAAAGGAGATTCCTTAATCAGATAGTACTATGAAAGAGCACATCCACACCATCAGAATTTACACAACCCATTCCCTCACAAGGCAATTTGAAATTAGATGCATGGTCAATATCATCCTAACATCAAACTAGGCTGAACATTACCAATGTTTGTGGTACTTGTAAATTAAATGATCACAGAGAACATAATCCAATGAGTGCTCTCCCTTTTTCCTTCTAGCTGACAAATAGAAGAAAGTAAACAGTATTTTTCAACTGGTGTCCTCTCCCTGAATTACCACTGGTCATGAAAAATAAAAATCTCACCATATCACCCAAAAAGAAATAAGCCTTCCTTTCTATGACCTTTTTTTTGGTACGTATTATTTATTTGGGACATTTGTATGCAAAATATCTCACAATCCTATTTATATACATTTTTATGTCAGCCAAAAGAAATCAATAAATCTGAAATTGCTGTGGAGGGAAAGTCAACGTCCTTGTGATTTACAAAGGTGGCAGGACAGAATGCAGCAATTTTTCAACCAGGTACTTGGCTATGACCAAGGCTGCACATTACTCTGCCAGTTGGGGGAGGGAGGGGATGTAAGTATTAAATAATGCATATATGAAAAGGGATCAGAACAGTTTTAGGATCAGAATGCTGAACCTCTACGGAGAAAGTAACTTTACTGAAGCTGCTGCATAATGTTTGAGTTGGATTCAGGAGCCAGGAGTAAGGGGGAAATTCTCTCCCATGATAGTGTTACCAACAAGAGTACATAACTGCAGCACGAGATCCTTGGAAACTTTGTGATTCAAAAAAAAGTGAACTCAATACCACTTTCAACTCAATAACCAAATATAGATAAAATCATGAGAATAAATCAGATCTTGTACTGATCCCAAATGGTTCAAAACATCAATTTGTTAATACTCAAAGATTTATAGTATCAGAAAGTAGAAATATTTTTAGAAACTTCAAATCCAGTGGCAGAGGCCAGAGTGTGTGTAACACATGTTAAAAATAAAACACAGATAGTCCTTGACTTACAACAGTTCATTTAGTGACCAAAGTTGCAACAACACTAAAAAAAGGTGACTGATGACTGTTTTTCACACTTACAACCGTTGCTGCATTCCCATTGTTCAGGTGATCAACTGACATATTTACAATGATTGCAATGTCCTGTGGTCATGTGATCACTTTTTACAACCTTCTGGCAAGCAAAGTCAATGGGGAAATCAGATGCACTTAACAACCGTGTTACTATCTTAGCAACTGCGGTGATTCACTTAACAGCTCTGGCAACAAAGGTCGTAAAATGGGGCAAAACTCATTTAATAACTGTATCACTTAGTAACCGAGAATTCTTTATTTATTATCCAATTTATCCAATTCTTTGGATTGCTAGGGTAGCTGAAGCAAGAGCAGGAATTATCTTGAAATGGAATAATGCTGTGTTTTAATTCTGGTTCCATGTTTAGTTCTACGTTTCACATAATATTTTCCCAAAATTCACTCATTCTAACACCTTGCCTCCTGCAAAGTTGAGAACTGTGTCATATCCAAATATTAGACAGAACATCTGACTATTTATATTCATGGGCTGAATATAAACAGCTTATTGAATGTAAATGCATAGTGACCACTTTCCTGCAGACATGTTTCCTATTCCCTCCTCATCTCAACAACAACTCCCCCCCCACACACTCACTTTTTGAACTGCTCCAGGAAACGGTCTCTGTGGCCTTGGAGTGTATCAGCTGGGAGACCTAGAGAAAAGATATCAAGAAAAAGAGTGAACAGCAGAATATTTGGATGCCTCAGCTAGCCATATCTGTGTAGACATGCAGACAAGAGAATCAGAGGGGCCAGGTGGCACTGCCCAGCAGCTGTGACCGACACAGAGCAAGACACATCCAAGGAACTGAACACTGAAGGGGAACCACACTAACAGCATGGATAATTTCAATTATCTTGACAAGATGGATAAATTACTAAAATATATATAATGCCTATCTTTTCAGGTTGCATGATGCCACAATGGATCTTTACATCCTTTGCTTTTAAAACCCTTTCTCTTAAGCTCAGATCGAGGGACTCTCAGTTTACTCTGTGATATGGTTAAAAACTATCACTGTCTCCTATTATACCTCATGTTCCAAGACACTCATATAATGACTGAATGAATGATTCACATCATATTTAATTACATCTTACTTTATAACCTTTCCTCTGCCCTCCCTGAAATTTTTAAAAAAGTAAACAAACAAATTCAATATGGTAACAATAATACTGGCCTATCTCAAGTGAGACTGCATTTCTAAAATATGTCTATGAAACAATTCCAAGATTAAAAAAAAAAGCAAAATATGATGAATTAATATATTATTTCCAGGACATTTTTACTGTATAGTAATAAAACCTTGTAGGTGATCAGATGGAGAGTGTCTTGGTCATCCTAATTACTGTAGTTAAAAAGAATGAAAGTGGTGATGGAATTCAGGCCAAAAAGGGATAGATAGATTTGTACTTACAGGAGTGTAACTTGAACAGCAATTTTACTGTGTAGTCATAGAGGTGGCTGGAGTCTAGAATGACCTGAATCAGAGGGGCCAAGCGGCACTGCCCGGCAGCTGTGACCGACACAGAGCGAGACATGTCCAAGGAACTGAACACTGAAGGGGAACCACACCAGCAGCATGGATTATTTCAATTATCTTGACAGGATGGATAAATTCATGTTCTAATCACAGGGAGAAAAAACCTCCAGAAATGCCACAAATAACAATAATCTATAAAAGAAGGTCACAGAGTGGTAATAACAAAAGTTAACAAAATTAAATTTGAGGAAAATAGTTCCAAAAAAGAGAGTAAAAGTTAAAAGATGAAATCAAAAACAGAGGAAAAAATGACTTAGGGTGTTGGGGAGAGGGGGAAAGAGCTAGAGATCTTATGGCTGCTTTACACCTCTGCAAATGTTAAAGACACTTGTTTTAGCTGTCAAAAGTTCTCCAAAGCAAAGTACATTGGGTCTCAATTTTACACTTGGGGTGCACAAACAGGATAATGGAAGACATAGACCCTGGGCCACTCAGCCTGCACTAGAACAACTGAATGTACAGGACAAGGAAAGCAAGAAATAAGAACACGAATACAAAAAAAAAAAAATCCCACAAGGGCCTGGAAATTATGCAGTATGAGGAAGGTCCAAGCAATGAGCAGAGGAGCATTAAAAATGTCAATCAAGAGCAAGGATTTACTGATACTAAAAACTGAAGAATTGATTTAATTCCTAAAACGATTAAAGACAAGAATTATACATTATTAAAACATCTTTCATATTAGAAACAAAGTTCTACAGAACCAACTGCCTATAGTAGCAAAGAGCAAAAGCCTGTTTCATGAGATTCAGAGTGCTAAGTAATTTGCAGCGACAGTTGTTGCTCAAGAGAAAGAGTGAAAGAATGAGGAAAGGGACAGATATTGGCCACACTTCAGAAGTAGGCAAATTCTGTGTCATGAACCAAGATATGCAAGGTACCCATCTTGTAGCAGGAGGAGACAGAGAAGCAGGGGAAGGGCCCTTTTCCCAGCCTGGAGCCTACTTGATAATCTTAAGATGTCTGGAAAGGGCGTATTTACTCCTCTTAGTCTGCAGTGGATAAAATTATGAAAAACTGGTGTTACAGTTTTTCCTTCAGTTTAATGAACTTAAAATATTCTTTTTTGATGTTAGGCTTATCTGCACAGAAGCATCACAAAAATCTGCAGCTGAAAAAGGCTTTGGGCTATATGGAAAAAAGCCAGAGAAGATGCTTGTTTAATCCAACTGCCTAGCCTCAAGAGTATGTGAATTCTATTGTTTAGGTTGCATTTAACCAATGAGCAGAAACATTATATTTTTTCCCCATTGGTCAGGATTATGAACTTGCAACCCTCACAATGCCCCTAAATTTCTCAGGATACCTCACAATTGATCATCTTATTGTGGATGCTGGGAATTGGAGTTCATATATAACATTACTACAGTAGTTCCCTAACCTAGGTTTTCTCAATCATCAACTAAATTGCCTATTTGTCTAAACTGGAACAGAAGAAAAGTTTAGGATAATTTCTTATGAGCCATGACCCATTAAAGAGATAAAAATGCATGTGTGTGGAAACTTACAAAGAGTGAACAAACAACTTCTGGAAAGTATCTTGCTATAATATTTAAAATTGTTGTCCTCTGTAAAACGTTACCTGTCTGAAATAGGTTGAGTTCACATTCCAAATAGTCAAACATTTCCACAGTGAGCTGGAAACTAAAATGGAAAGAAGAGACTGAATAGAGACTCCTACAAAATAAAATGAAGGTTCAACTTGGCAGAATCACTTGTGGCTTTGTTGTCTAAGAGAGTAAACCAACAATATTCTACACAACAATCCAACAATACTGAGAAGGAAAACTCTGGAAGAGCCCACAGGTGCTGCACACAACCTGATTTTTAATTGTTCCGTTTACCTGAGAAAGAACCCCACAAACTAATTGTGCATCCTTAAATCCACAACTGCCCCATAATTCGCACCACCCAATAGCACTTACAAGTTATTCACATCATTCTCGCCCGTCTCATCAAGCTGTCTGTCTGACATCTGGAGGTTTCCAGGGAATCTGGGATTCTACACAAAAGGAAACCAAGATTAAGAATAGTACTAAGGCTCTGGATCAAGGCAATTCTGGATAATATGCTCCTGCCAGATACTGTTCTCAGATTCATCTGAGTTTCGATGCCCAAAAACCAAAGAGGATAATTGGGATGAGAGTAACCCTGCCTGGCAATTTAATCATTTTGGACAGTATAAGGCTTTATATATAGAAGAAGCATACGTATCTCCTTCCCTCACTCTACTCTTAAATTGAAGCGAATGCATCTTTGAATCTCATTTTGGAATGCAGAAAAGCAGACAAAAAAGCATATTTCTTAATGATAGGGAATCACAAACAGCAATTCCAAAAAAAACAAGAGAACGGTAACAACAAAGACTTGCCTACAATGAGGGCTTTAAGAAAACAGAATCTCAAAAGAATTAAATAATCCAGGCAGCTGGATATGTTGGTGCTTTGCCAGAGATTCAAAAGCAGTAATTCATTACTGTTCTTCTATTCACAGACATCCTCCAACCACAAGAGGGAATTACCTTCTCTCACACATACATGTAAGCTGCACTTTGCTAGCCTATGAAGACAGAGGCCTGCCTTTATGAAGACGCTCATATAATCCAAGCTTCCTATTCCAACTAGCTACATTCCATTCTATAAATACCTGCTGCCATCTCCACTCCCAAGTGTGATACAGCCTTGAGTCAAATGGGAGCTAATCATAATATGAACTACAATGCAAGTTAAGAAGTGGAGGAAAGCCTATAGAATAACATTAAGAGGGTTATATACCAATGATAAGAGACAGATAATGTGGGGGGGGAGCGGGAAAGGGTCCACCCACATCGCTATGCATAACTCACTTATATGTGCTTTATTTATAAGTGAATGCACATACATATGCATGTATCACAGTCCTCTTTATCCTCCTATAATCAACCCATTCTGACCCTAAATTCAGATGCCTGGAGTCACAACACTTACAGATCAGAGAATCTGAAATGGCTGATCCATATCTTCCTCTAAGTCTAAGATATATAGGGGAAATATATTTGATTGTGTTAATCATGAGACTAGGCAATACTATTGGGAGAAATTTGGGGGAAAGTTTCTCTGTCTGTCAAAGAAGAAATCCTGCTCAAGCAGGCAGAGATATTGATTAGACAATTCTGATATTAAAATGCTAGCAAGACCAGCCTGTATCAGAGGCTGGAGTATACTGTAAAGTTAGCAATCAGATTAAAAAACAACATTTAGAAATGTAGCAGAGTTTCAGCTGGCCATTCTCTCTAGCACATTATCTATGGGATCAATAAATTAGTACTGCACTACAAATCTTCATGTCAGTCAAAAGAGTACCTATTACTATATCCTTCAATAAAAGCAATCAGGGCTACAAATTACACAGACATACTCCAGAATATTCTGTTGTCTTCAGAATGAATGATATGCATAAAGCTTATGATATAGTCTTAAAAACTCCGGAATCTTATTTATAAATTAGTTTAATTCTATGGCTTTCATCAGGAAAATGGCTCCTACTCCTTGTTTGGACACCAGGTTCAGGCTACTGTTCATCCCATGGTCTCTATCCAAAGTGCTTTGCAAAGACAAAGAAAATGGTGAGAAACCCTGTTCTCCAAGATAAGTGCAGAAGCAATAAAGAAAAACTTACTTTTGTGTGGAATTCCATCTTGGTTCTCAGCAATTTGAGGTAGATGCTACATAATTGTCCATAACCCTCACTCAAATGGCCCTGAGGAAAAAAAAATAAAGTAACAAGGTTGGATTAATCTTTAATTTAGGGGTCCCCAACCCCCGGCCCCATTACTGGGCCATGAGCCATTCAGAACCAGGCTGCCTGAAATGGTGGGCAAGCCCGTGTGCACCCCCACCTGTACAAGCAACAGGTAAACGCATGCGCTCCATTTACACGAGCGGTGGGCACACGTGCCTGCCACTCGCACAAATGGAGCAGTGTGCGCTTGTGTGCCGTTCGTGCAGAACCCCTCTCCCCCACCCCCCACTGATCCCCAAAGCTGGAAAGGTTGGAGAACTCTGTCTTAATAGCTTTACTTGCACAAAGTTTTAAACTGGGGAAAACGTAGTTCAGAGCCCTTTGTGTACAAATGTATCATAACCACCTTGACCATTATTTTAGGACACATATATTAAATGTATATTTTACTTTTTCTTCTCTTATCCCCACTGATATGGCATCATTGACAGTGTCTGTCACTGATCTCCACAAATGTTGTGCTGGTTAGGCAATATCCACATCTACTAAAGCTCTGTATTTTAATAGGGATTTATCAGCCATGTACAAATAGTTTTTTAAGAACCTTACAAACTGCCAGCATTTTTGGACAAAACTCAGGGCTCTATTGCTGCCATCAATGGGTCCATTTCCTCAGCATTTATACCTTCCCCCTTTTCAGAGGAAAAAGATACACATATTCTTCACTTAGCTACCTTTCACCCATCAAATTCTTGCGCAAATAGCTGTTAAAACTACAACAGTATATTTTAAAATAAAGCTATACATTTTTATTCTCCACATAGCATTCCATTTAGTTATAAAAATAAAAACCTGTGAAATAGTGCTGCAACCAATATCCAGAAGGCAATTATCACTTCCAATGCTTGAGAAAAGTCTGAGTGCCAACTTGGCAAACACAGACCTCTACATACCTGCTATTAGCAGGGATAGGAAGAGAGGTTGTGAGTACCAGTTTGTGCATCTTTCCAAGAAGAACTTTGATTTCATTTTTATAGTTAATAATAAATTAATCAATTTCTTTCTAAATGTAAAAAAATCACTATTTTTATTCAATCCTAAGATTTCAGTGTCCCTTAAAGGAAAAAAGCAGCAACACACACTCTTATGTGGAGTCCCTTTCTTCACCTGAGTTAACCTTTCTTCAGAGCTACTAAACACTCAAGAAACTGGCCAGCAAGAAAAAGATAAGCAGACCAGTAAAGTTAGGAAACTATTAGCAGCTAGTATATGTAATGTAAATACTGCTTCCCATTCAATATGGATTCAACAAAAAAGATAACAAAACAAACACACCAAGAAATACTACATCTTCCATCCTCTTTCATCCTCAACGTGGCCAAAGTTTGTCATGTTTGTCTAAATTCAGCTCACTGATCTGTGGACCTTGTCTAGCCTAAATTTTCAGAAAATGCATTACTACCCAAATGGCCTAAAACAAATCGCTGCCCTCCTGATTTCAAAATGAACAAGAACTTGAAAGGTATGTTTATTACTAAGGGAAGCAGTTCTTTGTAGGCCCAAATAATACTTACCCACATGCGGCTCATGTCACTGAGCTCACTCTTGTATCTCACAGAATCCTTCAAGACCTGCAAAAGGAAGGGAAATAGGCTATTTGAGCAGATCGGATGCCCCCAGATCAACAGAACCATCAGAAAAAAAATGAATCTAAGAGGTTAATCAACTGTCTAGTTTTGTCAACTGAAAGAAAAGGAGAGGGCATGTAGAGAGAAGAATGGTTGGTTTTGCTTCAATAACTATTATATGCTTATTATATACCCGCATCTGAGCTACTGTTAACAATTGGCTGTAAACTATAAACTGGAAAGTTATTTTAGCTCCTGCAATAATATGTATGTTTAAATATTTCATTCATAGGAAAATGACCAGAGGACCAACTTTATACTTTTCTAGCCTGTGTGCTTGCATACAAAAATCAAATTATACAGATGTCTCCTGGTGTCATCAGGGATAGTTTTGTTTAATATGTTAAATAATGTTCTTTTTGTTGGATTTGGAATTTAGAAGTATAATCTGGAGTAAGACAACAACATTAGTTAGTGTTAACCATGGTTAAACATTATGTCCTTACTGTATTAGTATTAGCAACTGAAGTCTCAAGAATTGAAAAATGAGGTTTGCGTGGAGCAAAACAAACTGTTAAAACAATATGGCTCATTACATTAAGAAATTATGATATTAAATCTGAACGTATTCTATAACCAACAAGTTCAAAAATTAATATTACTGGTATATTCCTCCTAGTTGATCTAAAGATGCCCTTACTATCTTTTATCTTTTAAAGACTTTTCTATTACACATTTTAGATTTTACCAGGTTTATTTAGGATTTTAATGGTGACATAATATTGAGATACGTTACTTATTTCATCTTAACCAAAAAGCAAAAGTTTTAGAGAAAAAAAGGGTAGGGCCTTACATTTGGATGTCCATCACGGAGAAGCTTATGGAAGACATGGCAAAACTTCCAGCACAGGACAGCATTGCTGGAAAGGGGTAGGCGGTTTACAACAGACCAGAAGGTGTGGGCTCCTTTTTCATGGTGTGTTCCCAGGATGCATGGTGAGAGACAAGCTAAGGAAAATTAGAGAAAAGCAGCACAAAGGATATAGAATAATGTGAAGAAAGAGTGTCAATGAGCAGGATGGAAGTGAGGCCTGGAAAATCAAGTTCTATCAGAACTACCTTAATATTACTTAACTGAATTCACAGATATATCTTTTTCTTTCATTCTCCATCAACGTGATAAGATTTACAGAACTCCAGATGGGAAACTAGCCTGAAGAAACTAGCCTGAGAAAAGCTCTGATCTATTGTAGTTATTATGTCATCCATACCAAGCTGGAGTTTCTTTCATTAGCAGTTGTCAATTATCCTTCCAGATGGGACAAAATATCCCAGCTATTCCAGGAACTTATGGCTTCTCAGGGTATAGACTAGATTTGCCATACTCAAACTAAAAATCTTGGAGAAAAATTTTGTACTTGTCTTAAATGTGTACTTGTCTTAAAACTCAAACTTCGCTCACATATTTTTTTTCGGGGGTGGGGGGACACTATCACAGCATGTACTTTTCTACAAAGAAAAGTTAGAAGCAAGCTCCTTTTCATATTATAATGCAGGTATTTCATTCCAGTCCATCACAGACAAGTCATGATGGAATTTGACTCCAGCCAGATATATCCCACCTTTCCAGCTTCAGCATCCTTTTTCCAGAGCTATAATTTAAAAAGGATATTTCTGGCATGTTTCTCTTTGACAGCAACTTCCTGAGCATTAATGGCCTTGTTGATGCTGACAGTCTTTAAAAGAAAGAGAGAGAGAGAAGGAAGAGGAGACAAATGTTAGTAAGAGAGAATATGATCATATTGAGACAGAAACCTATCCTCACACCAAGCCCTCCATAATCTGCAAATTCCTGGACACATATTTGGGAAGCAACTGCGGGCTGCCATATATAGAACTGCCAAGAAATGTTTGCTTAGAACAATGCAAAGATTCCAGTCAGTGTAAAAAAGAATTCCTAGGCTGGAAGAAGGCAAAATCAGCCTATCTTGGTTGGTGCAAGAGCATAGAGGCAAATATTTGTCAGGGTGATAGTAATTATTGCTCTAACTGTTCCAACTTTGTTAATTTATAGCCCCATATTTTCCACTTGTTAAAACATAAAGTTAGCTGTGTTTGGTTCATAAACTGATGAATGAGTACTAATATTTTGGGGATGCAAATGGCAACCAATTGACACCAACTTCAAATTTATGGCATATTTAAATGGAAGAACCACATAGTAGATTACACTGGTCTGTTTATCTACCATAATAGGTAGGAAGACCTGCTTACCTACTGGTAGTCCAATGATGTGCTGAAAACTGCCACTAGAAAGCAAGGAATTGGGTGAAAAGAGAACTATGCCGAGATATAAGAGAAAGACTCTAAATTTTGCTTATATTTAAGCCAGCACGAAGAAATGTAAATGCCTTTATAAAATACTGTAGCCTTATTTTGATAGAATTTTTTTATTCATTAGTAGCTGTTTCCATTAAGAAAACTCCTGCAAGAGACCTTGGACAATCTCAAAATCACCTCACTTTAAAATGGCTTACTATTTTACAGAAATGGAATGAAGGGATATTTTTCACTAGTGTATACAGCTCCTAGAAAAAACAAGTAATCTCAACAATTAGAAAACAACTCTCCTATTTGTCTCTCGATGAAGATAAACATAGGAGTAATTATATGTTTTGCCATCTTTGTATCCTGTCAAAGGGAACTAAGGCTGTCACCCCAAATGACTCAGCATTGTTCATTACTTTGCTCCATATTTGGATATCATAAAAGGAACTGTTGCTTGCTTTCATCTTTTGTAAAGAAAATTGCATCACTTTAGACATCATATTGTCACATTGGATATCTACTGTTTCAGTTCACAGATCAGTAGGGTCTAATCTAGGGTCAAATGGACTCCCAAGCCTCAATATCTGCTGCTGTTAAGTTGGATCAAAACAGACCGTTCAACCATTTATGTCATAGTTGGTGAGCAGAAGAACCAAGATCACAACCAGATCTATTTTAGAGATCCTAAGCAGTTGCTAATCAAGAATAATTTAAAAACAATGGCATGGTTTCCTGCCATTTAAGGAAAATATAGACAATATACATCCTAAATCAGATTTCCATAGTGAAAATGCCCTCTTAAGGTCATTTTCTCAGGAGACAAAAAGGCAGAAAATGCCCTCTTAAGGTCATATAACTCAGGAGACAAAAAGGCAGAAAACATTAACCGTATCCATGTGCATAACACAGTTCTTCTCAATTTGCATCATTTTATTGTTACAACACTTACTTGCCTTTAAAATACCTTTACTCATTACCTCCTGTGCTATAAGCTACAGTACATGAAGAATCTATTCTGAATGGCCCAAAACAAAAGGTCTCAGGAAATGACTAAGATAGGGTATCAGGACCATCATGTCCTATTCTGGTACTGGGAGATGCAGTCTTTTGTTTTGGGATACTCAAAAATGATTTTAACCTGTGAACGATAGCATAGGTGGTTACAAACCGAGGAGGAAGTGGAAAGATTGATAACTGATTAATTTACAACCAAGTAAGTAAAATGGAGGGTAACTTCCCATTTTTTTCACAAACTTCTAGGATTCTGATGTAGGAAAAGAATAGTCATGACTCAGAAATCCAAAGTGAACATTATAAAAACCTTTCTTATTTTAACATGTAACCCACAAGAAGGAAAACTGAAAAAACTAAAACATTTAATGAAAGCCCTCCTAATGCTGGGCCACTCTGCTTATGCAGGGAATCTGAAATGTTCCCTTGGGCATTTGCAATGTTTGAGAACTGGATTCTGCCTCTTAGGAAGCTAAGAATGTTTTTTTTCCTGGCTCTGCCAAGTGGAGTCTAGATTTAAACTCAGACGAAATATTCTTTGGAAAGTCATCAAGTTCTCTTTTTAAAACCACAGAGATCTTGATCCTTTGCCTTGTTATGAAGTATTTAAACCTCCCCTGACATCTTACAAAGGAACATTATCAATTGGAGGGGGAGGGAAGGAAGGAAGGAAAAAGGAAGTTGCATTGGCGAACCAAGCCAATACTGTAAATGCAACTTTGAAAAAGCTTTCCTTTGGAGGAATTCTAATCACAGCTGCAGAATTGTGAATGAGATTTCTCTGACTCAACTGGGGGAGGGACTAGGGGGTGCAAGGCCGAATTTTGAAGCCTCATTTCCTTCCTGCTGTACCAGCTGAAGAACCAGCCTTCTCTTTCCTAGATTTGTATACAGAACTGGACTTTCTCAGGGTTGAAAGCTTCCATAACTCACAAAGGAGGGAAACGGTCAATCTTCAGCCAAAAGAACTTCATTCTTTAGCACTTCTTATTTCAACAACTCTGTATGGAACAGGTTCCAAAAAGGCAATTATCAGCTGCAACATGCACAATGTTGCGTGCTAAGTGACACACATGTGCCCTCCCTTTCACCAGCTAAAATAGCAGTAAAAAACCAAGCACTGGATATTCCTACTTCTCTTCAATTATCCCCCCTGAACAGAGTAAAGCCATATAAGAGATCCTATTGTAACACAAATATGGAAATCTCTGCTGTCAAAATGTCAGCACTTTGTCTTTTTTTCTTAACAGAAACGTCTTGAAGTGTTGCTATTATTAATTATAAGATCTGCAAAAAAAACCTTGTTTGGTTTAAATCTTTTTGAGTTTCTAGCCATATTATGTGTATAATTTGGCATGCAACTCTGGACCCAAGTGTAAGGTCGCTCCTGAATCCTAGAGGGGAGCCAAGTATCTCTCATGGAAAGCCAACCCTCTTTTTTTTTTTACTGCTCCGAAACCCCTGAAAATTCAGTGGGAAAGCAGCAATAAACTGAGGTGCAATTTCCTGCTGATTTTCAGATACAAATAGCATTGAGAAGGCTAAACCCAACCATCTGCATCACCGAACCATTTCCTACCCGCAGTAGTTTGGCTGCCAAATGAAAAAGGAATGTGTCTCAGCCACCAAAAAGTTGTCCACGCCAGTCCTCTTGTATGGCTTACTTTCCAATCCATGCTCATGAACTCTAAGCTGAAAATTAGACACAGTTAGGTCAAGGAGGGATACATTTACTACTGGCTCTACACCAGGGGTGTCAAACTCACGGCCCGTGGGCCAGATGCATCACGTGCTGGCCCTATTCCCCCCGCCCCAGTTTAGCAAAGGGGAAAAAAGTCCCGATACTTCACGTGACACTCTGAATTTGACACCCCTGCTCTACACAAAGATTAAACTCGTAAGTGACTGGCTTTAGAGGTAGGCAATCTTGGGTCAGCTAATTACATCTTCTGAGGATGTCTGTAGACTCAGAAATAGAAAGGGGGAACCTGCAGATTAAATTTAAGTTCAGGGACCATAAACAGTAAACACTGCTTCCTTTCATAGAATACAGAGTACCTAAGCTATTAAGAATAGAGACTGTGGAACCTCAGTTGTAGAGGATTGTTCTTCAGTTCTAGCTTGGTTATACTTCCAGTTTTCATTTCAGTATAACCCAGGTCCTTTCTGCCATCTTTCCAACTGTCCAAGCAAACTGATAGAAGGTACACTTAAATTATAAAATGGCCTTAATCAAAGAACAGGTGGAAATTCCAATCCTGCAAAAGGAAGAATTTTTCTCTCCAATGCCAAATCTGAGTGGCACACAAGCTTTCAAGTGGACAGCATGGTTAATAACTGGGCTGAAGAACAATGCAGTGGAAATGCACGATAAACTAACTGGATGTTTCTCTATTCTTACAGCTTTCTAATGTAATGTAGGAAACCTTTTGGAGGCAATATTAACATTATTGGGAGTGCTTGAGAGCTCTAATGAGAGGTAGACATTCACACATACATATGAAGTTAGGGTTTTCTTGTATTTTTCCATTGGAGCTTTTGAGAGCTTGTTTTTTTTAAAAAACACTTTCTTTTTTACCCATTTTGATGCTTTTATATGCACGGTATTTTATGTTTCCTGCCTCAAATTGATGGGAAATGACTACTGATTTTTGAGTATGATAGGAGAACTGTCCATAGGCTGAAAATTGAGAGGACATACGTACCCCTGAAGTCTTAGATTACATGTCACTGTACTCGCAAATAATAATGCTTGCCCACACAATAATTCATCTGGGGCTCCAACACATAGACCATACAGTATTTGTCGAACCACCCAGCCTGAATATTTTTGGCCCAGCTTACAATGTAACTGACAGAAGAAAAACAAAAAACAAAATGCCAGCATGGATCCAGATTTTATGATATTAATATTTGGAAAAGTGTTCATTATGTTCCAGATCTGATTATAAAAGACAGTAAAAGCAAATTCTTTGGCAATTATTTTTTGTAAAACAATATTTTCAGGACAGACATTGTATCTCAATGAAATATTCTAAAACGGACATTAAAAAAAACTAAATATAAAAGCAGACACGAAGACCCGAACATTTTATTAATACCATTTAAACTAAACTTGAGTGATGGAATGAATATTCATCATGTGCCAGACAGTAAGGTTGGTAAGTATGGAGCTCTTTGTACACCATCCACCCTCATTTCCTGGCACCTCCAGTCTTTGCCAGATGGAAGAGGCCCACATCCATCTCCTCTTTCATTCAGGCTTAGCTCACATCACAGAGGGATAGTTTACCGCAGATAAATAGCCACCAAACTTTACATTCTTATGCCCCAATGATATTACCAAGCCTGATAATGAAATGTCTGCAGGAAGAAAAGCAGACTTAAAGAACACAAAGAAACCAAACAGAGATGGTATTGATGATATACAAGTTTAGCTTTGAAATCATCTCAAAGATGCATCAAGTCCAGATGCATCAACTCCCTAAGTATAATTTTTAGACATCAATCTTTCACCTTCTCCCCTTTAGAAATGCTCCTGATCCTGCTATAGCACCACAGAAAGTGAATAGCACCTATTTTAAGTAGAAATGGACCATCAAGAGCCACAGTGGCGCAATAGTTAGAGTGCAGTACTGCAGGCTACTTCTGCTGACTGCTGGCTGTCTGCAATTTGGCAGTTCAAATCCCACTCAGCCTTTCATCCTTCCAAGGTGGGTAAAATGAGGACCCAGATTGTTGGGGGCAATATGCTGACTCTGTAAACCGCTTAGAGAGGGCTGTAAAGCACTGTGAAGTGGTATGTAAGTCTAAGTGCTATGGCTATCGCTATATATATAAAAGCAAACTGTCCTGCTTTCTTTAGGGCATTTAATGTATGCTGTAGATAGTAAAACTGCCAAGTTTATAATCAAGTCTGCTTAATTAAGAACTACACTGTTCAGATCCAGGTAACTTGTAAAAGTGACACACTTTGGGGTCCTTAATGTGCTCTGAGATGGTTTTTTCCTTGTAGACATTTCATTACCAAACCAGGTAACATCATCAGCACATTGAACCAAGCTCAGAAAGCACCAAGGACCCCACAGTTCAATTTTGAACTACAAATATTTTCTTCTGTCGGTGGACATTTCATTACTAAACTAAGTTAACATCATCAGTACATTGAACCAAGCTCAGAGATCACCAAGGACCACACAGTTCAACTCTGAGCTGTAACTATTCTCTTCTATCGGTGACACACTTACCTGAAAATATACACTGCTCTACATCCTGCACATATGTACCCTTTTATTTTGTCAAACGAATTTGCGTTCTTGTGTTTTCTATATGATTAAGTAACCAATCAATAATTTTAAAGTAAATTAAAACTAAACTAAACTATAGAATGGCTCAATAACCTTCTTTTTCTGTTTTTGTTTTCATTGCATGATTATTTTTTTCTCTAACTTTTCTTTTGTATTTTTCCCAAACTTTCGGATTTTCCAAACTGTATTTATTTCTTTTCTGATTGCTGTTTTTGTAGGAACAGAAACTATTTTGGCTGCAAAATAATGCTCTAGAACTGGACACCGGAAATGAGAGGACCGGTTGCTGTAGCACTAGCTGACTGAAAAGACGGGATAGATAGGCAGTGATCTGGACATCTGGAGAAAGTAAAGCTGAGCTCCATCTTGTTGCTTTGAAAGAAAAGGTTATTTTTGTCCAGTTAAAAGGAAGGGGACTTGAAGAAAGGAGACCGAGTCCAATTAGAGACAAGGATCTCAATGGTCCAGTAATGGAGTACAAGCATACGCAGAAGAAAAGATTAAAAAAAAAACAGGTTGCAAAAGTAATAAAAGATAATGATGATGCACCTAAAATTGCTTAAATTCATATAAAGTAATGGACCTGCTTTGCAGAGTAATTTTCACACCACTTTGTATAGATCTTATTTGGAGAAAGTTACAATAAAGCTTGGCTCGGATGGGCAAACCAGAGTGAAAATGCATTCTTATCCAAAATTGAAAAGACGTCTGGGGAAATCATGTTCTTCCCCAAGCGATATCGTTCAGGCAGCACGTCAGCTTTGTTCTTAAGAAAATATAGAAGTGGTTGAGAGAGCTTTTAAAGAGGAGGGTTTCTTAAGCCCAGGGGCCACTGAGTTAGCTTAAAAGCCATGCAAGAATCCCAAAGGTGTTTTTTTCAGGAGGCAACTGGATTTCTTTGTTTTTTGTTCGAAGACATTTCGCTCCTTATCCAAGAGGCTTCTTCAGCTCTGACTGGATGGTGGGGAATGGAAGGATTTATATTCCTTGCAGACAGCTGGTCATTTGCATCCTT
>JANHJO010004322.1:84706-94805 GCA_032468235.1 Pseudoxyrhopus heterurus
TGACATTGTAAACCGCTTAGAGAGGGTTGCAAGCCCTGATAGGCGGTATATAAATACAGTGCTATTGCTATTATTCACAGCTACTTCAGCTGTGTCTGAAGTAGGATAATTTGAGTTGGCATTCACAATGTACACAACATACATAGGCAATCCAAAATTCCCTGCATTTCTAGGATATGTACAGGCAATAGTTTCCAGGGTTTTCAGCAAAAGTCTTTCTCCTAGGCTGGGAATTAAGCCAGGAAAATATATATTACTTGTAATTACTGCACTGTATGTAAATAGTCTGTGTTTTACCTCTTTTAGTCATCTAAATTGTAATTTCCTGTGCTGCTAAATAGCCTGATTTTTCACTTTGGATAAGTTCATTTATTTTTGGATCCATACCATAAACATATCATCAGAATAACTAATTTTATTTCTATTTCAAACATACTTGAGGGTTCCTTTCATAATTATAACAAATTCTAAAGTAACACAGTCCATTTTTTCCGTGGGGAAAAATGGCAAAGATTGCCTCCATAGAAGGCAAATTGCAGCAAAGTCCAGGAGATAAAAAAATAAAAGAAGAAAGAGAATTAATAAGACATCAACTGAATTTGCTTGACCAAGAAGAATTAGCTTACAAGGTTAAAATGGCAAAACAAACTCATTTCGAATATGCAAATAAAACAGGGCGATGGCTATCCTTCAGATTGAAAAAAGAGAAGGAAAAAAGGAGAATAGACTGACTGGTAGATGAAAATGGTATTCTTCCTGGTAGGAATGAGGAAAAAAGGAAGATAGCCCAAGAATTTTTTAGGAATTTGTATAAATGTGAAGAGGTCCTGGAAGACAAAATTAGAAAATACTTGGAAACGACGGATCTGCCTAGAATTCCAAAACTTGTGAAGGATAGATTAAATGAGAAAATTACCGAAAGGGAACTAGAAGAGGCTATTAAAAGACAAAATAATAATAAAATGCCAGGAACCGATGGCCTACCTGCAGAATTATATAAATCAATGACAGATCAATTGAGCAAACAGATGAAAGATACATATAATGACACATTAATGGAAGCAAAATTACCAAATTCATGGAGAGAAGCATACATCACCTTAATTCCCAAAGAAAATACAGATCTCCAACAAATCAAAAACTTTAGATCAATATCATTATTGAATGTTGACTATAAAATCTTTGTATCGATTTTGGCAGAGTGATTGAAAGGCTTTTTGAAGGATTTTATTCACATTGACCAAAACGGCTTCTTGCCAAAGAGGCAACTAAAAGATAATTTAAGAATAATATTAAATGTTTTAAAATATTATGAAGTTCATTCGGATAAACAATTGGCATTAATGTTTTTAGATGTACAAAAAGCTTTTGATAACGTAAATTGGGAATTCATGATTCAACAAATAAATATATTTTGGAGAGAAAATAATAGGAGCCATTCAGGCGATTTATTTAAAACAGTCGGCCAAAATTTTGACAAATGGGGAAGAAACAGAATAATTTGTAATAGAAAAAGGTACAAGACAAGGATGCCCGTTGTCCCCCTTGTTATTTATCCTTACATTGGAGCTACTACTCAGGAAGATTAGACAGGATCCAGATATAAAAGGATTAAAGATTAAAAAAGAGGACTATAAACTGCAAGCCTTTGTGGATGATTTGGTCTTCATCATGGAAGACCCTATAGATACTGGCCCAAAATTATTAGCAGAAATAGAGAAATTTGGTGTGGTGGCGGGACTTAAAATAAATAAGGAAAAAACCAAAATATTGACTAAAAACATGATAGGTAAACAAAAAATGGATCTGGAGGGGAAAATGGGGATACAGATAACAAAAAAGGTAAAATATTTAGGGATCTGGTTAACGGAAAGATGTTTGACGATTAAGGAAGATAACTATACAAAACTAATAGCCCAAATAAATTTAGATTTAGAAAGATGGAGTAAAATGCAGTTGTCGCTGATGGGAAGAATAGCGGCGATAAAAATGAATGTCCTTCCTAAATTGATGTTCCTTTTTCAAACAGCCCCAGCTCAGTTGGATAAGAAATTCTTTAAAAAACTAGATAAGGAAATTACAAAATTCATTTGGCAAGGCAAGAAGCCTAGGATAAAATTAAAGACGATGTAGGAAGCGAAGGAAAGAGGAGGCCTTGGGCTCCTGGAGTGGGAGCTTTACCATCAAGCCACTATGATCACATGGGTAATACTTTGGAGGAGAAGATTACTTACTATTGAGGGACATGATTTGCAGCAAGGATGGCATGCATTTTTGTGGCAGGAAAAGAGTACCCCTCACAAGTACTTTCAAAGGCACTACCTCAGAAAGATACTGATCGAGATTTTTTATTTTTAACTTCATATTCAATGTACGACATATCCTATCTTTCTATTCTAATGAACAAAGACAATTAACAATATATTGAAACAGTAAAATATAAATTAAAGTACAAACATTAATCTATAATTAAAAGCTTGGAGTCAAAGATGCAACATCCATGAAGCACATTCCATAATCCAGGAGCAATATAAGAAAAGCCAAGAATATGGTCCTTCATATTAAAAATAAGGTTGTCTAACAATTGGGATATCTTCTAAGTAACCTGTCCTTCAGAATCTAAAGCCAGGAAAGTTCACAATGGGAAAGGCAATCTTTGGCTGTTCAGTTTGTAGTTTAAATTTTAGGCTTGACTATAGTAATCTGCTCTAAATAGGATTACTTCTGTTTAGCATCTGGAAATTTCAATTGATAAAAAAATTCAGCAGCCAGGTTATTCCTAGAAATAAGAAAATCCCATGCAGTACTTTACCTAGGCATAAAGAACAGAACAGAACTGCCAATTATTTTCTGAGCAGAATACAAAGTCTTGCTTGTTACAATTAACACCCAATATGGCTTAGATTGAGACTACTTGAAATAGCATCTCTTTCTATACACACTGTATTGAGAATATCTGCAAATGTTACAGCTGACATATCTGGTAGTGACTCTGGATCAAGCTTTCACTCTTGCCATACCAAATCTCTGAAATGCACTCCCTGCAGAGTCAAGGAATCTTACAATGTTAACTGTTGATTTTTACTTGCTTTGTTGTTTTGTTAGTTTATTGTCTTGATTTAAAAGTGTTTGTTTATTGTAAACTTCTAATAATTGGTGGTATATCAACTTAAAAAAATATCAACATCTTAAATAACGCAACTTGCAGCTAATGAAGATAGATTTATTTCTTTATGCTATTTCTCAAGGTACAGTCTGAAACCCAATGGAATACAAGCTTCAGGTAAAATTAGTACCTGCACTGTTAGTAGCATAGCTAGTGCATCTTTCACTTATTGACACTTCTAGACAGTAAGGCAATATGTGGTATATGTTGCAATAGTTAATGCATAATATAGCCAGGATATGGATAATTGCCAACAAGTCCAACAAGCCTAGGAAGGGACATAACTGGTGCAAATATGTTTCTTACTATGAACCTGACCTGAGAATCTGTGATAGCTGAGGATGAAGAACCCCCAGATTATGGAACTGCTCTTTCTGGAGCCATGTACCCACAAACCCCACCCATCAACAGGCAAAACCTCAATTTACCAATAATATCTCCATCTTGTCAAAATTTAATACTACCTTGTTCTTCTCATCTGGCTCATTACTAAACTTAGACAAAATACTAGTACCATAGAACCTCTGGTCACGAATGCTTCTGACCACGACTAAATCGGGTTCCAACCAAAAAATTCACAAAATTTTTGAATCTGGTAATGAACACATACTGGGGTGGCAATCAAACACGACCCCTGACCCATAAATTCCTGAAGACGAAACATGAAGAAATTGCCAAAGTTATGGAATGAATTATGGTCGTTGTATACTGATTGCTTCCTGGAATAGACCATAGTTGAGTTGAATTTCACCAACTTTCAGAATTTTGCAAAACTCTGAAATTCATAGCAATTTCACATTGATACTGTATACTGAAAGCGACTAGAATGAACTAGCAGGACTGTCCTCCCATTACCCATTCAATAAAACAAGTGACAGTAACGTACTCGAACTGCCCTTTTCAGTTGGCAATCAGACAATCAATATCATTCAATTGGGTCTGAAGTTGCAAGGTCACTGCTTTCTCATTGATCTTTCCAGTAAATGGAGTATTTGAAGCTGATCTACAATCTCATAAATCTTTTGGGTAAATGTAATCCATCTGCAAGGAGAATAGACTGTCTCCTTCCTCAAAGGGCCAGACTCATCTTGGCCAAGTTAAACAGCTAGGCAGAGCAAGTGTTGAGTAGGAAGGCATTCCAAATTTCTCTATACACCTTGCTGACTTCCTTGAGATTTACAAGCCCTAAAGCAGTGATGGTGAACCTTTTTTGGTTTGCGTGCCAAATCTTGTGTGCGCTTGCATGAGTGTGCTCCCACATACTCCCATCCCACAATGCAATGCGCACCCCCCATGCATGCACGCACGACCCCCGGGATTTCTAGGGGAAAAAAGAGCCGAAAAACAGCTCTTTTTCCCCTTAGAAATCCCGGGGGTCACGCGCGCATGTGCAGTGGAGCTGGACTGGGTGACGGCTGGCGTGCCAGGCAACATGGCTCCGCGTGCCACTTTGGGCATGCGTGCCATAGGTTCTCCATCACTGCCCTAAAGAATCCAAATAACAGCATAAGTGGTTGACAAGTTATATTCCTGTGACTCCCCCAACATTAGATTCCAAGACCAATTTATTCAGAAATAAATTTATTAATTTATTGTCCATGATGAATCATAAATTGTTACAGTCCTCCACTCTAAAATCTTAGTAAAGGAAGTGATTCATAATATGAAAAAGCAATGTCACATTGTTCCGTGCAGAAGCAATGAAGGCAGTCAAGTAATACCGTATGTTGTTCATTGCTTTCTCTATTTAGAGACGGTGTGCTCAATCTGCAGCATCCTGAGACAATTCACATGTATTAGAGCTGATGTTCTATCTTCCTCATTGAGGTTAGCTATCTAGTAAATGGGACTGGCAGAACTCTGTAAGAGGGCAGTAAATGCTTAGGAACAATAATGTCAATCAAAACTTCACAATATTGTAGAGGATGAAATGAAAACTCTCCAAATGCAGGAAATCATCCAGATTCATCAGGTTTTCTGAGTCTAAAATTATTGCATAGTTCTACCATATCATATTACAAGATACTCTTTTATAGTGCTGGGATGCATTCATCAATAACACAAACCCAACTCATGTTCAACAGAATCACAAATTTGCTGATCCCTGTTTAATAAATCACTGCATACCACACAGCAAAGATGAGGAGATCTAAATATTAAGTATGTTGGCCACCTTGAATATTTATAAAAATAATAAATAAATAAATAAATAAATACAGTGCACTTGTACAAACAGAAACCAAACACAACCACAAACTGTATGTGCACCTATATAAACAAAACCCACACACAACAGGATGTTACAGTATTTCCTTTTAGTTTTCCCCGTTATAGTCTCTTATAAACTGTATAATCTGGAAATATCAGTTAGGTTTTTGTTCTATTCGTTAATAATTGTCAGATTAATCCCTCCTTTCTTTAGTTTTGGGAAATCAGAATTTCAGACTCAATTCACACTTCTACTTCTGCCACCACCTTAGAGAAGTATCAGCTGACAAAATTTACATTTAAAAGTACTGTGCTCCTATTCTTTTATTTGGGTAGTGCTAATTCTAAATTTAAACAAGTACAAGAAAAGTAATTCAGTTTAAGACAAGGTGATTTTTTTAAAAACTGGTTATTTATTATACTCCTTAATATATTTTCCGAATGTATTATTTGCACATTTGGTTTACCAGTCCCTTTGCCACCACTTTTAGTATTTACACGATAGGAAGGCAGCAAATATCTTATCTTTCAGCAACTACAGAATTCATTCAAGTCTCCAGTATTTCAAAACAATAGCAATTTCTATATGTAGTGTACATTACTTAATTATGCTTCTTTACTTTGACTATTTAATGGGCAATGCTGTAACCCACTTTACAACCAGCATAACTTGCAAACATAATGGCAGGCTCCATTACAGTCATAAGTTGAGGACTACCTGCAATTTAAAAAGAGAACTTTTATAAAATGACGTATACATGACTCTAGAAAAAAATTAGACTATATAAAGTTACTTCAAATGTATGCTGAAAATGTGGAAAGGCCATTTTAGCATGCCTGGTGGACTTGCAAAAAAGCCACCCAAAAAAATTGGATGCAAATCCACACAGTGATACAATTAACTTTAAAGATTAATAGTCAATTAAAAGCAGAACTTTTCTTGTTGGGATTGCTGGACAGACAATTAGAAGAGTTAGAGAATATTTTATATATGATAACTGCTGTGATATTATTATATGCACAAAAATGGAAAGACTCTGAAATATCCAGAGTGGAGGAATGCCTCTTGAAGATGACAGAAGTAGCAAAGATAGCAAAATTGACTTGTTTTATTACAGAAAGGACAATTTTACATTTGTTAATGATTAGAAATCTCTTATCGATTTTTTGCTGAAAAAAGAAAAACTGAACTTATGATTTATGTGTTTGAGAATTAGAAAGGATAGACTATGAAAATAAGAAAATTATGTTGTAACCTTAGAGAAAGAGGGTAAAATATAAGTGTACTTATAACTACTTCAAGAAAATAGGAAGCTGTCTTTTTATAACTTTTCCCTTCCTTTTCTTTTATTTCTTCATCTTCTCTATTTCTTTGCACTTTTTCATTTACTTATTATCTTACATTCCTTACTTTTTTCTTTCAAAATTTGTAATGTTTATATATATATATATATATATATTATATATACACATACCCTAAACAGCTATTTAAAACAATTGTGTAAATGCTAGAGCATTTTAAAAGAAGCCAGAGTTCTGTATACTACATTTGTTTAACTTATATGGCTACCTATACTTCACAAGGAGCTCAGAGCAAATCAGTATATTAACAGATAGCTAGGAGTAAGAAACAGATACCCTCAAAATTTAACACTTAGAAAACTAAAATTTAAGCAAAACTAACAATATTTTAATCCGTCATGGTTCTTTTAATGCTGATATAGGAAGGGCTATAACACATTGGGTATCTGCCAGACAGAATGTGCATCTTGTACTGTCTAGATAAATCTACAGCAAAGAATTATTGACTTCCTAACAGGGAAAAAAATCTTCAAAAGTACTTGGTAATAGTATTTATACAAAGCAAAATAAATTAAAACATTTTAATTTCCCTTGAGAAAGGTGAAATGGCTTCTACGTATAAGATTATCCTACCTACTGGTATTTGTGTGGATTTTCAGGTAACCTCTCCCCTTTAATGCATGACCATTCATATATATTCAATATTTATGGAGACCAGCATGAGTAAATGCACCTATAGCATGAAAAAGTCAACCCATCCTTAAACCTTTCTTAAATTCACTCTTATACCCTACATCTTATATTTTAGAGCTCCTTCAGGAGCAAATATATATGTATATAAATTATATAAATTGTGATATATATAAATTGTAATAGAAGCAAAATATTTTTCTTCTGGGGCTGTGGTGGCTCACATGGTAAGATGCTGGGCCTGTGCACTGCTGAGATCAATGGCTCAATTCCCGTGAGTGAATAAACCGCGTAGGGACAAAATTTACCTACCAGCATTCAAGTGTCCCGTGGGTAAAGATAACACTGCGCGAAAAAATCTTTTCACAGAGGCAGCCAGCCACCTCGGTGATCCCTGGCTAACAGGTGCCATACACTTAAAAAAAAAATCTCTCATACATAACATTTATTTTGGAAGAAGTCCTATAATATAAGCTTCAGAAAATTATATAATGGTTCACAAACCTGGTGACCAGGCCACATACATATATTTAACATTCAATTTATCTTCCCAGATTGCACCAAGAGAGTTGGCTCACTTCTGTGCAGTTTCTGAACAACAGCAATGATACCACAAGATATAAACAGAATACATGTCACAGCAAACATATCAAATTCCTCACATATTTGTTATTTGGTATTAATAATCATTGCCCAAGGAAATCAGCTTGTTTCCAGCAGTTAAATGTGCTGCCAACAGAACAGCTAACTTCATATATCACAGTAGGCTATAATATAGGCTCCCACAACGAGATTTAAACTCTCTATGTTGGGGTCAAAATTTCCAGGATTCCCAAAGAACATTCCTAAATTAGAAAAGCTGTTATAGAAATTGGTGTTTAGCCACTACAATGGTCTGTAACTTGATGCTTTAATTCATGTTGGATATCATTACATTCAATCAGCATAGTCAAAGACCATGCTGGAAGTGCCAGATGATAAACACTGTATTCTAATAACTCTAAAGAGCACCTGGTTTGGGATTCCTGACCCTGCAACTTTACAATTAAGTATTCTAAAAGAAAATGAGAATGTTTAATAGGAGACATGAGCAACAGCTTTCCTGGTATAAGTAAGATTCTTGCCAGCTCTCTACCACAGTTAGCACTGTAAATGAATACCTGTTTAGTTGAGAAACAAAGTCCTAGAAAACAAAAAAAAATGTGCAACTAATTGTACACCTACAGAAAAGCTTTTATTTGTAGTTTATTTATAAAATTTATTTAGTTGTAGGTTTTATATTAATCTCTAGGAAGGTAAAATGCTTCTATGGTTTGTCTATGGTCTCTCACTAATTATTTCCTTTGCTCAAAGGCTGAAGAGCCAAAAAGTGAAGATATGTAATACAAGAAAAGTAAGCCATATAATTATAGCACAACACTTCTGAATGAGGTTCCTCCATTTAGCATAAATGCCATCAGGACTTAGCATACTACCCTATGTACCAGGAGAATAGAAAGCATAAGGTGGATTTTGTTTCATAATTAACTTTTTTTTATTCACACACAAACTCTGAAGAGTTTCTTATAAGAGAGGGGAGAAAACATCAGTCATATGAAATTTGTTATGTAAAACAAGAGTAACCTCTACTCCCACTCTATCTTTTCAAATCTGGTCTGCCAAAACCTATTACCAGCCACCTGGAAAATTTGACAGACACTCTTAACCTAAAAAAGACTTAGAGCAAAGTTCTCATGATAAACAATCTGTCTTTTTATTATTATTACCAGTTGTTGCTAGCCAGAAGTAGGTCATCCACATACAGACTTGTATTCATTTGTGCTCTGGTCCACAAAACTCTCTTGTGTGGTTTGGCCTTGGCCTAACTTGCCCACCAGAGTTTTCTCTGAATTTGGAAAGCATACATTTCCCAATTTTGGTAACTAATTTTCATAAGTAACAATATCAGCTATAGCATATGGAAGTTTATTAGTGCTCATTACACTGCCTGTCTTGGTGGTATATATTCACTACACATCACAACAGTATCTAGTACTGATTTTCAAGAAATCATAGGCTTTTTTTGAGTTTTTGAAGCAACAGATGAATAGTTACAGTAGTGTTTCAGAATTGAACAACACAAATATTATTGCTAATCAATAATTTCTAGCCACATTAATGCCTACAAATAAACATTGTGATTTTGTTAATGCTGTAATGTTAACCTTCTTAGGTAGGTTAAAATTATTTTTTTAAATGGTCTCCTTAGTTACATCCAGTTCAAAAGCATGTAAAAATGCAAGTAGAAAAATAGGGACCACTTTGGTGGGATGGTAACAGTGTTCCGTGCATTTAGTCATGCCAGCCACATGGCCACGGAGACGTCTTCGGACAGCGCTGGCTCTTCGGCTTTGAAACAGAGATGAGCACCGCCCTGTAAAGTTGGGAACGACTAGCACGTATGTGCCAGGGAAACCTTTACCTTTACCTTTACTTTCACATGTGGTGGTCTTGTCCGCTAGCTAAGTGATATTGGATGAAGATTAAAAAATCGATTGGAGAAATTATGGGTCAACTGATAGAATTAAAACCTGAAATATTTCTACTAGGGATGATTCTGGGGAGATATAAAAAAAGTGTAACATGTTTATTAACACATATTTTTATTTTTTTTATTTTTTTATTTTATTTTATTTGTCAAAACATATATAGATAAAGTGAAAAACATAAACATGAGCAAAGAAAGTATATATA
>JANHJO010004323.1:0-14523 GCA_032468235.1 Pseudoxyrhopus heterurus
GGAAGCCAGATTCACTTAACAACTGTGTTACTAACTTAACAACTACAGTGATTCACTTAACAACTGTGGCAAGAAAGGTTGTAAAATGGGGCAAAACTCACTTAACAAATGTTTTATCAACAGAAAGTTTGGGCTCCATTTTCATAAGTCAAGGACTACCTGCACAGTGACTCACAGGAGATTATGATCCATATTAAAGATATCTGTCTCTTAAATACTGAAATCTTTGCACACAATATTACTAAATGTCATTCATATATGCATACCTATACATACATGTATATCTATAATCACAGGATTGTTGTTGAGGGCAATTAGGGGAGAAAAGAATATTAGGTATGTTTGCCAACTTTAGTTATTTTTATGGGATGAAAATAAATAAAATATATAACTGAACTTTGTAATATCCTTAGGTTTTGCTTATCTGAAACCAGTTGCCCACAAGAAGATCACTTCCCGCCAAACCTTTGTGTGAAAGTTAACGGAAAACCATGTAGCCTTCCTGTAAGTATCTCCCCAAATATGAATACTATAGTCTTCTTTTTCATAAAATAATCCATGTGGGAGCTATGGATGGTTTGTCTTTATAGTGATATTTTCATTCAATGGTGCCTTTGTTGACATGCAGAAGTCACTTGAGTTATTCTGTCTCTTCTGCTTACAGTTCTTTTGAGGCAAAATCTCCTGGGAGTCAAGTTCAATTTCTGGTGATATTACAAACATGTTGACGACTTTTTTAGTCAGCGGGATGGAAGTGGTTACTATTCCTTCTTATAGGAGTCTTTAGTTTTACTTCCCAGTTTAGCCTACTGCCCTGGGGTGACCTATTAGTCTCTCATCCCATACAAATTGGTTGATGCTCACCTCCTGGTGACTTCGTGGACATATTCATTAAATCTTTTTTTGTGACTAAGTACCAATGAAACCTGATCTTGTTTAGCTTTTGAACTAGGTAAGGTTGGTCAGCTCATTTGTTTCAAGTCCTCTGTGTACATTAAGTGGGATTTTAAAAAATTAAACAAAAACACAAACACTTTTTCCCCCCTCACATAACATATCCCATTCAATAGTGCCTGAGAATTGACTTTCTTTTCTTCTTCCTTGGCTTTTTTGTAGTATGAAATGAACTTGCTGGTCTTTGACTAGTTTTAGTTATCTGTCAATCTCTATTAACCTATCTCATAAAGGGAAGTTAGGGGTGTAAGGATCTCATCTTAATTCCCTACCAACAAAAGGGACATAATGACCTACTTCAAATATTGACGTGGGCTTGAGCAAGGTCATGAAAAGGAAGAAATTGCTTTACATGGTCATTTTCATAATGGTAACTTGAGTTCTGGTGTTTCAGGGCTATCTTCCTCCAACTAAAAACGGGGTTGAACCAAAGCGACCAAGCAGACCAATCAACATTACTTCACTGGTGCGACTATCCACAACAGTACCAAATACAATTGTTGTCTCTTGGACTGCAGAAATAGGAAGAGTAAGTAATGTTTTTCCTGAAAAGCAAAATTATTGGGAGGAGGGATTATTACATATAGTCAGTGAATCAGAGTAGCTTTGTCTGAACTTAATGATTTCAAGAAATATTTCTGGGGCTTTTTGTAGATTGGCTATGTCTTACTACATCTTGGCATCAGTTGGAAGAGATGGATGTTGCTTAGGGAGGCTTAGATAATTGGGCTCAGTGAAGACTGGCCAGCCAGACAATTCCAATTGCATACGTAAGCAAAAGAAGAGACAGCCATTAAAAAGTACTATTTAATTACTTGCCTAGTTGCCAGAAGCAGCGAGATATTGAGGGGCATGAATGAAGACCACTGCTTGCTAGTCAAATTGAAAATAGCAGGACTAAGTAAACCTGATGAGGCTTCTGGTGCAGATCTGGTCATCTTTTTTTCAGATGTTTTGGTGTGAGAGTGGAAGTGATTATCAAGAGAGGAGGGGAAGGGGAATTTACTCTGTGTAGTCAAACAGAGGCTGGACATGTATCTGTTGGAGATGCTTAAGTCTGGATTTCAACACTTGAGTGTCAGGGTTCCAAGTAATACAGCCATAGCAAACAGAACTCTGAGGCAAGCAGGTTCCTCAAAGAACAGGTTTATTAGACATATCATATTGGCACAGGCTGGTGAAAACAGACTCTAAGGGTTCCCGTGGTTTTCACCTAATTAAAAGTAAAAGTTATTCCCCCTTTCCCAAACAATCAATCACATGGTCCAATCACGGTGCTGTCCGATTGCTTGGAAACTTCACCCCTCCTTTCTTCAGCCACCTGTGGGAACGTCCTTGGTTCACAAGGGAAACTATTTTGTTTTGGCTACAAAACCCCAGCTATCTTTATTCCCCCCTCCCTATCCCTGTGATTCTATGACTTCAGGGTTTGCTCCTCATGGCTAACCTAGCGATGTTTCTGGAATCTGCCAGATTCCTTTGTAAAGGTTCATCGTGCAGGATTTCCAGACATTGGCTTTTCAACTCAAGCAAAGGGATAAGCTTGATGTTCTGCTTTCTCTGTTTATCAGATTTCTGTAAAGCCGCTGAGGCAAGTTGCTTCTTTAAGAGTTATGCTGGCAGGATGTTATTTGATAATTTTGGCTCTTCGCCAAATTGAACCATTAAAGGGATGCGTGATAGAGCTCTGTATAAGTTAGATATTTTACAAATCGTGGCAGCTTAATAAACAATGTTCAATTTAGAAAAAGAAAAAAGGGGAAATGGAATGTATATCTATATGTATATGCATTTGTATATATGCATGTATGTATGCAGACACAGACCTGTGAGTCTACTTTGCCCCCAAAGAATCACAACTTGCTGTGAAATAAATTGAACTGGAAGCAAGTAAACATTGTTTTTTATTCCATAGTTCATAGAGCCGTTATTTTACTTTTGATGTATGACTTGACATATAATTGTAAATAATAAAGTAGGTGAAGTTGGCAAAGAGATAATTATTGATACCCCTTCTGAGACTCTTTTGAGACAATCAGAACTTTATATAGTTTTGAATAAGAGTTCTACACCTCTCAACTGGCAATATATCTTAGATTTGAAGAATTCCTTCTTCCGGCTCTGAGTTGTATGTAAGTTATGGTGTTTATTGTATGGTATGTTTATTGTAACTGGACTGAAATGGCATCAGAATCCAATCCAGGCATTTTTAAACAAACTTTTATCTTGAGGTATTTGATCTTGGGAAAACTAGGCTTTTAGTCTTCAGACTAATTTTTTTTTTACTTTAAATCAAGTCAAACCAATTTTAATGTACTTTCTGTACATAAAAACCATAAGCTAAATCCACATACCAAACAAGCAACAGAAACTGCAAGCAGTCTTCAAAAAACAGTTCTATAATCCTTCTGACCAATCTCTGATGAATGCCACATACATTCAAAACAAATGTGGCGACTTCCAAAGTGATTTGATTGTGTTGGTTGGATAAAACATACAAAACAAAATCTTATCAGCCAGATTTTGGCATTTGTTAGAGAAGAAAATGTGCAATGAATATTCTTCTAGTACTTACAAGAAAATGAAATATGAGCTGTTGTTTCAATTACTTTGGAGCCACATCACCCTATCCTTCCTGGATATGGTAATTTCATATATTTTCCTGGGAAACGTCTGGATGGTGCACAGTGATGTATTAAATGACAACCTTCTACAGCCTAACCCTCTATATTTCTTCTAAGTGCAAAGAATAAAAATAACTTTCATTATTTACCATATCTCCCCAAAACCAGTGAATTTGCTTCTAATTCCAAACTTCACAGGGATTTGGAAATAATAAAATGCATTCCTGGTATTTAGACTGACTGGTTCTTTCTTGTTTTCCCTGCAGTCTTATTCGATGGCTGTCTACCTTGTCAAGCAGCTCTCCTCATCTGTGTTGCTACAGAGGTTACGAATAAAAGGAATAAGAAACCCTGACCATTCGAGAGCACTAAGTACGTCTACCGGGTGCAAGCTCCAAGTGCAGAATAATTTAAAGGAGAAAGACACTGCGATAATGGTCCCTCTTATTGTTGCTTCATTGCTTTAAATTGTTTTAAGTGTCCTAATTGTAATATGTTTTTGAATTGTAAGCTGCCCAGAGTCATTGACCGAGAGAAAGAATGAATGAATGAATGAAGAAATACAGACTGAGAAGCTCCTTATACTCAGCAATGGAAATGCTGGAACTTGGGCCAGCTTCTTACGATATTCAAGGCTCCCTGCAGTCAGAGAGTCCAGTTTTTGGGGTGGTCAGGTTTGTTACCTCATTTGAATAAGGACACCTTACAAAACAGACTTTCCGGAACTGTAGCGATTGCCTCAAGGTGCCTGCTAGATTGTCCTGCTTTCTTCAATCCCTGCTTTTCTTTTGTCCTCAAGACGTCTGAGTTGAGGACTGAGTCTGTCAGGCTCCGAGTTCCATTCACGTGGTTTGTCCCCTCTTTTCTCCCTCCACTCTTGCTTTCAGCATCCCGTGGAGGATTTTGCTATCAGTTCTTCAACTGATTAGCTCATCTGAAGACCTCAAAACCTCAAAAAACTTTAACTCAGGAAATGCATCAACTTCCTATCGTGGCTTCTCCTGCTTCATTTGGTTGTTACACACCTTCTAATGAAAGTTTCAATTTTGTTTTTTTTCTTCTTGACAGTCAAAGAGAAGCTAACAGCAGATCCTGACAGTGAAATAGCAACAACCAGTTTAAGAGTTTCTCTTCTATGCCCGGTAAGTGTATTTTTAAAAAAAAATTCTTTCCTCGTTGCATTGAGTACAGGTAGTCCCTGACTTATGACCACAATTAAGCTTAAATTTTCTGTTGTTAAGAGAGACATCTGTTAAGTGAGTTTTGCCCTTTTTATAACCCTTTTTGCCAGAGTTATTAAGTGAAACACTGCAGTTGATAAGTTGGTGGCAACTAACACGGTGGTTAAGTGAATCTGCCTTCCTCATTGACTTTGCTTGTTAGAAGGTCACAAAAGGTGATCACATGATCCTGGGGACACTGTGATTGTCGTAACTATGAGTCAGTTGTCAAGTGTCTGAATTTTGATCACATGATCGTGGGGAATGCTTCAAAAGTTGTAACTGAAAAATGGCCGTAAGTCACATTTTCCGTGTTCCTTGTAACTTTGAACAGTCACTAAGTGAACTGTTGTAAATCAAGGACTACCTGTATCTACTATACAATGTCACATTGAATGTTAATTCACCATATCTGGCAAGAATACCTCACTGGGAAGGTGAGAGTCATTCTCTGCAGGAGAAGCCTGAATGAATGTATTCATGCATACATTCAAGGCAGAGTTAGCCTTCAACTCTCCTGTACACCTTTTTGCTTTACCTAGAGGTTTTATTTAGCCAAAAAGGACTTCTTTTGTTAAGCCAACTTTTGTTTGTATGTCAGACTTAATTATTCAATTAATTTTTTTTTCTTTTAAAAGCTTGGCAAAATGCGACTAGCAATACCTTGCAGGTCTCTGACTTGCTCACACCTTCAGTGTTTTGATGCCACCTTGTACATTCAGATGAATGAAAAGAAACCCACTTGGGTGTGTCCTGTCTGTGACAAAAAAGCACCCTATGAACATCTAATAATTGATGGGTGAGTACCTTTCAGAAGCCAGTAATAGTTGGGAATAGTTGGGAATCAGCTGTTCTAGAGACCTCCTGGAAATGTCCAAGGCAGCATTTCTCAATCTTGGCAGCTTGAAGATGGGTGGACTTCAACTCCCAGAATTCTAGCTGGCAGGGGAATTCTGGGAATTGAAGTCCAGCCATCTTAAAGCTGCCACGGTTAAGAAACACTGGTCTAAGGTATTACGCTGTATTTCGATGCTGCCATTCCATATTAGGAACATAGTTTTATTAGATCTGCTTTCCTGTATATTCAGGATGATTTTTAAGGAAGCTTCTATTTTATAGGTTGTTTATGGAAATTCTGAAATACTGCACAGATTGTGATGAAATTCAGTTTAAGGAAGATGGGTCATGGGCTCCTATGAGATCAAAAAAAGAAGCCCAAGAAGTGACAACACCTTATAATGGTGTCGAAGGTGAGCTTTGCAATAAACATTTTTCCTCTGCTGCTTTCTGTGTGGTTCACAATTTTTCATTATGTGACACATGGCTTCAACTTATGGTGATTTCAACATTTGACTGTTCCTAGGCTGCTTAAGTTCTTCTGTAGATCATCAGGTGTCTTCTCATCAGTCCAACAAAAATAAGAAGGTTGAAGTAATTGACTTAACCATTGACAGTTCATCAGATGAGGAGGAAGAGGAACCACCTATCAAGAGGAGATGTCCATCACTGTCTCCTGTGTCACCCATTAACAGCAAGAGGTGAGATGGTGACCAAAATTAGAGGGAGACAGGTAGTTCTTGACTTACATTCAAAGTTACCACAGACCCCACCCCAAAAGGTACTTGGGACCCAGTTCTGAAGTTATAGCAACCAGCCCCCCTTCCCCCACTGTCAACATGACCGAATTTTGGGCACTCAGCAACTAGCCCACATTTACAGCCATTTGCAGTATCCCTGGCACATGACCCCAATTTATAACGTTATTGCCAAGCTCCATTTCCTCGGCAAAACCACCCCATATCAAACAATGGGTTCACTTAATGACCAAGAACATTGCATTATGACCACAGCGGGAGCATGAAACTGCCACAAAGAAGTCATAAAATTGTGTCCAGTTGTGTGATATCCCACTTTGCAACCAGAATGATTTACAACTGTAACCGGCAGGTTCTGTAACATTGTAAGTCGATTATTACCTGTTCGGCAATTTGTGGTTCCATCTAGGATGTGCAGATGGAGTTCTCACTTTCATTTCATGAATAGGTGGCATATCTGCAGATCACTCTGGCAGCTTTTCACAGCCCCAAATTCTGAGGAAAAAAATAAAATCAGCTTTATGTCCTGACAAGAATGTGCTGCAAAAATTCTACAGGGAAATTCTTTCCCACGGGAGGGAGAGAGTCCCACGGCTAGTGGCCTTTGGAGTTAACAGAGGAGAAATTGATGGGTGAAACCTCTCCTTGTCTGTGTGCTGCGGAAATGCTGATAGGTAACAGCACAATGCACAAAGCTTAATAAAAAGGCCATGGAAGAGAAGTAAAGAATCGTAGCTTGTTTAATGACAAAGGAAGCACTTGTCATTTGGCAGGATGAGCAATACAAACACCTAGTTCTGAATCTCAGTGGCTGTTGGGGGAGGATTGTGGGAGGAACCCATAGCTGCCTTTGACTTCCAAGTTTTCTTTTCTTTTCTAGCCTTTTAAGTCTGCCCCACCAAGTCTCTCCTGTTTCAAGAACTCCCAGCCTTCCAGCTGTTGACACAAGCTACATCAACACATCACTTCTGCAGGACTACAGGCATCCGTTTCATATGACTCCCATGCCTTATGACCTCCAAGGTAGGCTGCTGACCCTTGAGATAGGCTGGGGATTGAGGCCAGAATCTCCTGGGGAATGACGGGGTCTTATCTTCGGGGCCCTTTCTGTGGAATAAAAGATGTTGAAGCCGGACTACATCTTAGGCTGAATTCTGTCATTTTTGCCCCCAAAGCATTTTGTTAGTTTGCTTTTATGTTTAATAAAAGCACTACAAGTCTGAGGGATGGATGAGGCAACTGTGATCATTTTCAGATCAGTCTAGTCAAAATAAGCACCTATCCGAAAGGAAAGTATGTACCATACAGTGACTTTGTTAGTTTTTGGAACAGAAACAACCAAGATTGTAGGAGACAATCACACACATATTGACCTGGGCTTTTGTGGGTCAGAGTCCTTTTGTCATAAACACAGAGGAGAGTTGTAAGAAAAGATAAATATTTAATTTTGTTTATTTATTACTACAATTAATATACTACTGTATGGGTAGTCCAAATATTTGGAGGCACACTGTGTGCACGGAGAGTGGCATTGTAGTCCATGAAGCAGAGGGGACCCTGAGCAGCCCTTCTTGTCCAGAGCTTACTGGACAGGCAGATCCAGCCTGCAGTAGGTGGGCCCAGAGGTAGCCAGTCCCCAACTTTAAAGTTGACCAGCAACACTTTAAATTGGACCCAGTAGATATTTGTGCTATCGCAGCCAGTGCAGCTATTGCAGTGGTGATGTTATTCAGGTGCTTCATCCATTACTACCCAGAAGGCTGCATCTTGCATCAGCTCAAACTTTCAGATGGTTCTTCATGGAGAGCCCCATGGAGAGCACATTGCAACCATCAAGTCACAGAGTGACAAGAACGCGAGTGTTTAAAGCATGAGTGAAAGTGCCCCATCCAAGGTAGGCTATAGCTGACACATGAGATATAACTATGCAAAGCAGAGCCAGACATCCAGGAAAGCCCCTGAGTTGTGAGCCAGCTCTCTCTGGGGGTCTGGGGGAGCTGCTCCATCCAGAGTCAGATGCACCATTTCTGACCTTGGTCAGTTTTAGAATCCATAGCCAAAGTTTCTTGATAGGATTCCGTCTAAGGCTGTTTCCCCTCCTCCTGCAGACCCTAGCAGCCTCCAGGTCCTGCATCAGGACCACCGCTGCATCTCTATCTGTGCCAGGTTTAATGTGGTATGGTTAGCACTCCGATGCGACCTCACCTTATGCTTCTGGATGGCTTCTCCCAGCATTATATGTCTTCCTCTTCTTGTGCCGTATCCGTCATTGGACGTTGGTGATCATGTTGGCGATTCTATTTTTATCAACAGCCGCATGAAAAAGTTCTGTTGAGTTTTGCCCCAACCGGTCCCTTAGATTTTGAAGCCTGGACCTCGTTTGCCTTCAATCTTTCCCTGGAGGGTTAAATGAAGGATGCCATATTTTTCCAGATGTCGCATTGCATGCCCAAAATATTCTAACTTTCGCTTTTTTATGGCTTTGATGATTTCCCTTGGCTTTCCCAGGTGGCTTCTATATGTGCCCCATTGTTAATGACAGGGGAGAAAGAGATGCAGCTGATGATGGTTTTGAGCAAGGCTGTGTTAAGTGAGATAAACTCCCAGGAGTTACAGCTAGTCCTCGATTTACAACAGTTCATTTGGTGACCATTCAAAGTTACAACGGCACTGAAAAAAGCGAACTATGACCATTTTTCACACTTACGACCATTGAGGCATCCTCACAGTCACATGATCAAAATTCAGATGGTTGGCAACTGGCTCCCATTTATGACAGCTGCTGCATCCTGGAGTCATGGAATCATTTTTTGTGACCTTCCGACAAGGAAAGTCAATGGGGAAGCCAGATTCACTTCACAACCTTGTTACTAACTTAACCAGTGCAGTGATTCGCTTAACAGCTGTGGCAAGAAAGATCATAAAATGGGGCAAAACTCACTTAATAATTGTCCTGCTTAACAACAGACACTTTGGGCTCAAAGACTGTATTTGGTTCAGCCTCGGATGTTGCCATTTTCTCTGCTCAACTCTTGTCTGTTTCTATGAAGAAAGTGAAAATATCTTCATTTTGTCCCCCACAGGATTAGACTTCTTTTCCTTCTTACCAGGAGACAATCAGGTATGTTGTGTATAATTTATTTGCATATTCATATATTTCCAGACTCTCCAAAAGAACCCAGCATTTTAGAGTGTATTGTTTTAAGTACACTTAAAACAATACATAATATAATATCCCTAATTATCCACCCATCCTAGTCATCTTTAAGGTTAAAGGTACAGGTTAAAATTGTGCCAGTGAACTTCCGAAAGGAGACCTGCCTGTTCTCTTCCCTCTTGTCATTTCATGGGTTCCCAAGGGGCCTCGGCCTTCGTTCAGAGGCCGTGATTGGTATTCCAGCCTTCCTCTTTGGCTGCTGAACAATGAAACGCATCCTGGTGCCCTGACTTGGGAAGCCTCTAACTCTCACTCCAATGATTCATGTTTGGGCTGGCAGTAGAAAGTGACAGGGTGTCCTTGACCCTCCCGGTTTCAGCAACCTTTTATCTTCTCCCCAGCATTACAGCAGTTCTATCTTGGCGGCTGCAGCCGCCGCCGTCTCCACTTCTGATGATCAAGAACTCTTGCACTCCCGGTTTTTCCCCTACACTTCGTCGCAGATGTTCCTGGACCAGCTGAACACCGGAGGGGGCGCCACACTCCCCACCACGAATGGCAGCAACAGTGGCAGCAACAGCAGCCTCGTGTCCTCCACCAGTATTCGGGAGGCCCACAGCCACCCCGTGGCCAGCAGAGGTAGCACAGACCCCGCCTCTCTCTTTGGCGTCATCCCAGACATTATTTCTTTGGACTGAGCTCGGTTGAGGTGTCCCTGGACTCATGGGTGAAGAGATTTGCGATTTTGTTTTACGTTATTTTTGTTTAGAAATGCAGATAAGCTTTTCCTTTTTTGTAAGGAAAAAAAAGACGTGTACAGAGAACAAAACTATATTTTCAGTTGTACTTTTGTATATATAAACCTAAGAGAATTTGACTGGTGAAAAACAAAAAAAAATATTGCAAAGGCTCCCAACATAATTGCTTGGGATATGGAAGACTTTTCCCCTCCCGATTTATCTTGTGCGCTGGCGGGCTTGTTTTGAAGCTTTGACTCTGAACCACATAACTTTTTGTTTGTTCACAGCAGTGCTAATGGGGAAAATGGTGCGCTTGAAACACTGAACGTTATAGAGGACTTCTGATTCTTGAGGAAACAAGACGGCATCCACAATAATTGGAGAGAATTTCTCCTTCCTTAGGGCATGCTCCATTGGGAAAGTTTGCCTGCACATTTGCTTTGAAACAAATTCAATGTTTGCAATTGAATTGGACCTTCCTGCTTTTCTGCTCTTGTTTGTTTATCCTGAAGTAGGACAGAGGCTGTTTGAGTTACTGAAATTCCACAGCGTTTTCTCGTGTGTCAGCTGGATGTAGGTTTTGGGAAAGTCTTTTGGCTGTTCATTCTGATGTGGACCCATATTTCTTCTTGGGATTGTTGTGATTAGCTAGCTCCGTGGTTCAATTATGAATGTTATAAAGAAGATCTCAGTTCCTCTTTTCACATTTCAGATTCATTAGGTAATCCCAGTAATAGTATCATGGAAACAAGAAATATTCGCTACTATTTTTTCTGTCCCATCCATAATTTTCTATTCCAATATCTCCACTTTAATTCTGTCTTTTTTCTAAATAAAAAAGTATGAAATTTTGAGTATTTCTTTTATGAAGCATTTTTGACCCTGTCATTTTAATAGGTATTTTTTCTATATTCTTTCAAGTTCTATAATTTATAAAATAAAAGTATAATTTTGATATAACAATCAGAATGTTATGTAATATTCTAATTATAGGATAAAAGAACTATAACATTTGTTGTTTCATTGTCAATCCTTTTCTAAGTATCCCTCAAATGAATTTTTCCTTTATTCCAGTTGTTGTTTTCATTGAACTATCCAACATAATCTGACTATAATATATTCAGACACTATCAGCCCCATACACAAAGTTATGTTTCATTGCTCCAATATGCTCAGTTTCTTACACTAATCCATTTCTATCATGTTAATGTCAATTTTTGGAAAACAAAAACTAAAGAAAGTTGTATCTGGATAGTGAGTAATCTGGGACTAAATCTGGGTAGCAGTTGCTATTTTATGCACAATAATATTTGCAAAGCATAAAGTGTCATATAAGGGCTGAAGCTGTCAAGATGGGAATTAATAAACCAATTTGGTGTAGTGGTTAAGATGTTGGCCTAGAAACAAGCAGAACTTAAGTTCTGATCCTGCTTTAGACATGAAAGTTCTCTGGTCTGGGTAACTTTGGTTACCAGTCACAGACTCTCAACGCAACTCACCTTACAGGGTTGTTATGATGGGGAAAACAGGAGAAGGAAAGAATATTAGGTATGTTTGCCACCTTGAGTTTATATGAAAAAAAAGGTGAGATAAAAATCGAATCTGCCCACCAATTAAAAGCAGAATGAATTGTTATGTAAACATATGACAGATGTCAACCTTTAATTTTGGGAAAATCTATTCATTTGAAAAGGCAGAAGAAAAGGTTCATATTTTAAATCTGGGTTCAAAACACAGGCACCCAATGTTTTAGGGAGTGAAGAGATTGATTGCTGTGACTAATGTGAAGTTCGATCTCCCACTGATAACAGTATCAATGGAATATATATATATATATATATTCCTAAAACTAGAGGATTTTCCTATAAACTAAACTTGCATAAGATTTATAATTGGTCAACTGATAAGGGAACTTAAAAATTGGTAACTGAACTTCTTTTATAGAACTGCCCATAGACAACTACATCAACTTCAGAACACACTTAAAAGCTAACTTTTATAATATAGTAACTTCCACTGTGAATTTTTCACCTCCAGCAGGATTACAGTTGGGCCGCATTAAAATGGTGACTTTCTATTGTTAAATCAGAAAGTAAGCCGGAATGAAAAGAGCTTAAATGACCCATTTGATGAAATATGGGACACATTCATTCCTCAAAGTATAATACACAGAGACTTTATCCAGGCTTACTTGGATTTTGGCAGAAGACTCACAGAATTATAACAGAGTAGGAGAAAAAGGACCGAAAATCTTCTACTAATGGAGAAGTAGGACATTCTACAAACAGGTACCCTAAACACTCCAGTTCTATCTTTTCGGGAAACAAATTATCTTCTCTTAATTCACATTAAGTATTAATATGCCGTCCATTCTATTCCTTTATGGGTGTTTAAAACAGCTCATAAAAATTATCTTGCAATTCTTTCAGTCTGCAAACTCATCATCATTGTCATCATCATAATCATCATCATCATTTTAGCCATTGTCTATCCACTGCAGGAAGAAGGCCTCTTCCACATGTTTCCAACCAATATGGTCCTGAGCTTTCTTTTGCCAATTGGGCCCACAATACTTGCTGATGTCATCAATCCATCTGTTTTAGGTCTCTTTCATGGATGCTTTTTATCAAGTGGAATCATTCTATGACTGCTTTGATCCACTTGCCATCAGTTCGTCTTGCTATGTGAATTTCATTTTAATTCTTTTATTCCCTTGATGATATTGTATACTTTGGTTTGTTCTCTAATCCATGTGCAGGTCTTTCTATCTTGTCTTGTAATGCCGAGCATGTATCTTTCCATGGCTCCTTGCACCACACATAGTTTTGTATAGATTGTGAGGTTAATGTCCATGTTTCACTGACATATGTTAGAGCAGGTAACACACACTGATTGAAAACTTTTCCTTCAGGCATAAGGGGAGATTGTTCTTGAAAATTATGCTTAGTTTGCAGAATGCCTGCCAACCACATTAAATATGACATTCAATTTCCTTTATTGTGTCATCTTCCACTAAGATCCATTAGCCAAGGTATATAGTGGTCTACCATGTCTAGTTCTTCTCCAGTCTGCAAACTATTAACTTGGAATTCAGGGTATTAAGTAAAATAATTTATCTTATTGGTAGAGATAAGATCAGAATCTTAAACTTTCAAATTATGAGTTTGATAGCTTAGCAACTATAAGTCAACTACTCAGACTATAATTTCAAACATTTAAAGTATGTTTAAAATATTAATGTATAAAGTATCTGTTAGCCTGGACCAGACAAGATCCAGATGAACTCTTTGTCATGTGTGTTTCTGTTTGTCCCCCCCTTGTTATTTTTATTTGAATCAACCACAAATTGAATTGAGAATGGATAAAACTACATTAAAATGGTTCTTGATTTATATGTTTTATAAAATACAGTAAAGTATTAATTTGATATACTTATTACAATGATTGCATCAAGTTGAACCCAATTCATCTATATACCAAAATTTGGAAGATACTACATTTAAACATTGTTTACATTAATTGAAATAATTCAGACACATAATTTCGTTTCTTCAGCTGTTGGGGTTTACATGTGCTCCATCTCACAAGTATTTAGTAAATTGTGGCATTTGCTGAAAAGAGATTCTCAAACTTCAGAAGCAAGTAACTAAGTCAGAATGTTAAATCAGGATCTGAAGTACAAATCGAATTGAACCCATGGTAGATTTGACAAAAGGCCTCATTATTCTACTTATATAGTAGATCTCTGGAAGGAAAAACTGTCAAAGCTTTTTTATGCTATTATTCATAGCTGTAGAAATAACATTGAATCAGAGTACTGTCAAGAATAGAATAGTCTGTATATTTGCACATTTATTAATGTAGACTCTGTTGATTTCCTCGGGATTTTATCCAAACCAAAAAACATCCACAATTACAATTTTAATGAAAATATTACTGTCGTGTACAAACCATTTGTTTTCTTAACTGCAATGTATTTAATAAACTCAGTTTCCTGGGTTTACCCAATACATTGAGCTACAATGATCAAATCAGATTTCAGTTAATTGCACAAACTTATGTTTATGAGACAACCAGATATATTTCTGGTATATTAAGTCTTCCTGGTATATTACATAACGTGAAATATGTGAGAGTTTATGATGAAGATATGAGAAGGAGATCAATCCTGATTGCTCGTTAGAAGGCCAGATCTTGAAGATGAAACTGAAATACTTTGGCCACCTCATGAGA
>JANHJO010004324.1:0-10267 GCA_032468235.1 Pseudoxyrhopus heterurus
CATTCCATTTGGACTGCAACATGTCATAGGTTTCCAGTTTTCAAAATATCTAGCAGCTAGTGATTAGGGTGTTGGACTAGGATTGTTCAAATACAGGTAATCCTCGGTTTATGACTAAAATTGAGCCCAAAATTTAGGTTGCAAAGTGAAACGTTCGTTAAGTTAGTTTTGCCCCATTTTATGACCTTTTTGCCACAGTTGTTAAGTGAATCATTGCAATTGTTAAGTTTGTAACATTGTTGTTAAATGAATCTGGCTTCCCCATTGACTTTGCTGGTCAGAAGGTCACAGAACATGATCACCTGATCCCGGACACTGCAACCGTCATAAATATGAGTCAGTTGCCAAGCATCTGAATTTTGATCAGGTATCCAGGCGGATACTGCAACGGTCATAAGTGTGAACAATGGTCATGTCACTTTTTCAGTGCCATTGTAACTTTGAACAGTCACTAAATGAACTATTGTAAGGCAATGGACTACCTGTACATCCTCAGCCAAGAAACTTTCTGGGTGATTTCAGGACAGTCATTCTCTGCTCACAGGATTACTATAAGAAAAAAAATGAAAGAAGATGTATAATATATGCCAACTTTAATTCTTGAACGTAAGGCAGGAGGAAAATCTTACAAGCAATCAAATAATTGAACCATGTTTATGAATGAAAATTGTGGTCTTTCCCTTTGAGTATGTATACAGACACTTATATTTACATATCCTCACACAAAAACATGTAGTTTATAGACAAAACATCAAAACGTAGCTCAGTTTGATAAAATGTTGACATTTTATGGTGGAAGAAAGGAAGGAAGGAAGGGAGGGTGGGAGGGAGGGAGGGAAGGAAGGAAATAACTTTTGCCAATTTTATTATATTTATATAATATTACATTTTTGCCAAAGTTTTTCCACCAAATGTAGCTTTACTTTGATGTCCCCTTCGCCAGTCTCTCATGATTTTTGTGAAAGGGCCAAGAGACACATATCCAGTTTCCAAGTTTCTGAAATATGAGATTATTTCACTAGAATGTAGATTTTGGATGGCATATTATTATTATATACACAACAATGTGAAATCACAGCTGCCAGTTTTTTAGCTGGTATTTCATTTTCATAGAGATCAAGTCCTTCCCACAAACCTAAGATGCCGTATTTATTAGTGTAATATATGCGTGGATACAGGCAGTAATAGTAGATGATTTCATCACTGAGGCCCAATAACAGAATAACAGAATTGGAAGGGACCTTGAGGGTCTTCTAGTCCCACCCCCTGCTCATGCAAGAGATCCTATACCAGTGGCTAACCTTTTTGGCACTGAGTGCCCAAAGCGTGCGCATGCGCATCCCCAAAATGCAATATGTGCATGTCCCCTGTGCTTGCACCCCAACCCTGTGCATGCGCCCCACCCCTTGCATGTGCCCTACTCCCCCTGCATGCGTGGCAGAGACCCGAAGACCATCTGGCTGGCGGGAGGCACACACATGCATGCATGGTGGAGCTGAGCTGGGGCAACAGCTCGTGTGCCCACAGAGATGGCTCTACATGCCACCTCTGGTACACATGCCATAGGTACACCATCATGGCCCTATACCATACGCAGTAGTGTTGCTTCAGAACGTGACTGATTCGGAACATGACTGCAGTCCGGGAACGATTGCGGTCGCGTTCTGAGGTTCCACTGTAATCTTCAAATGTACTTCTACCATTAACTTGATGGCAGGACAGAGGAGAAGACAGACATGGACCAGCAGAACCTTTGTCTAATGGAATTTTCTGAACTTAGTAAAGAAAATAGATACAAAATTTTGTAGAAGAACTGACTGTAGCATGAAATATGTAATTAACATCCTTACTATTAAGCCATTAAGGAGATTAATGGTATTAGAAAGGCCCTGCCTCCACATCCTCACTGATAAATGTGGGCCAAAATATACATATTCAGTTTCCAAGATTCCAAAATCTGACCCCTTTATATTTCCTGCAATATACCTGCCTACGAAACCCCCAAAACCTTAATTTTTAGATTGTGAGTTGCTTAACTTAGACCATCTCTCACTAACTTACTGGGAACATCATGAACAGCTAAATAGATCACCAATGCCTTATTTCTAAACAGATAGCTGCACAGATCAATAGCTTGAATAATGCTGTTATTCAAATGATTCAGCAGATAGGTCAAGTGTTACAATTAACAGCGATCATTGTGCCACTCTTCCTGCTAATCCTGATCCTTTGCCCATATTATTTTGTTTTCCTGGATCTTTATAGCACAAACTTAATGCCACTCAAGACAAGTTCAAACTTTTCATTGCCCAAACTAAGCTGGCTATTGAATTATCCAAGGATCACAAATCAAATGACTTTTATTCTTAACAAATGGAGCTGCCAAGTGAAAAGTTCCTATCACAATGAACCTATCATGGATAACTATGTTCATTTAAAACATTTAGAATTGCTTCTGATGACCCTATTCCTAACTGGGAGATGCACAGATTGTGCTAAGATAAGTAAAAAGTGTGAATATATAGCAGAACCTCAACTGCATGCTAGGTACATTAGCTTGAATGAATCATTTTTAGTAGATCAATTTCAGAAAGGTCTAGCTAATGAACTGTGAGATAAGTTAGTTAACCAAGGCATGCCTGACAATTTAGAAGACTATTTCAATGCTGTGTGATTATAGACAAAAGCTAGAAGACCTGACACGCAGGCATGGAGACTAGGGATTTTTACACCCTTTCTGTTTGTCTTTCTTTTCTTACTAACTCTTTGGATGCTTTTGGCATTGATCCTATGCAACAGGGGGTAGATTCTATCCCTCCCACATACATACACACACACAAACACCTTTTCAGTTATAGAGAAATAAAACAGGTGTGCTCTCAGTTTCCTTCTTTATTGTAGCATTCAGGACACTTCAGAGCTAAACTTTCTTATCCTTGCTTAACTATGAAATTCCACACCTGTGAAATTAAAGGACATATTGCTGATAGGTGTTCTAATTATTCCAAGCTTGACAATTTGGGAAATGAACCACAATTTCCTTTCAGGAGCATAGGAGGGAAACCGAATTGTCAAATAAAGACATAACATCATACACCAAGAAAAAGTACTTTATTTTGCTAGTGATTTTCTAACTGGCTCTGGCAGTTTGCCTTACCTACTCAGACAGTAGAAAATCTAACCCTTGTTGAAACCATAATACTTCTACGAGGAAGTCCCACCACTGATGATTTATTTATTAAACTTATTTGCAGCTTGGTTCTGTTTCAAAGCTCTGGGTTGCTTGCAGCATAAAAATATTAAAATCATCAGAAATAAATATTCTTAACCCAATAAAATGACAATACGATCAAAGTAAAATCATGGTCACAAGATGGGGAAGGAGGGAACTGGATGTGCGGGTGTGTGGGGGAGCTGAGATTAGCTCTTTTAATCAACCACCCCAGAATCATTAAATGCACTTCTCTCCTTTCTGTCTTCATTACCCATCATCAGAAAACTTTGCAGTTCTGCTTAACTTCTTCACTACATGTTTAAATTGTCTTAGGGATGGATTTGCTAGACAGGCACAATTCTGACATTCACCGGAATCTCAAGGGACTATGTCCTTTATATCATAAATGTGTCAATATCACTGTTACAGACAGCAGTGTCCATGGTAGAGGAGGTGGTGATTGAAATAGCAATTGTGTGCTCATTGAATCACAATAATAGCCACACTCCTTTGACCATAAAGATGGCCTTAACACATATGCAAAAAGTCAGGGCTTGGATGTGCTGATGCAATCAACAACTTGCCTTCTTTGACCCATTCTGCAAATGCCAATGATTGCAAGCATTAAAATCCCATTGATGCTCTGTTGTCCTGTTTTATCCAGAAAAAAATATATTCTGATTTTGTGATGCATTTGAAAAGGAAATGTCTAGTTAGCACACTGCCCCCCCTGCTCCACTCGTCTTGTAGCTACATTGCAGTTCCTGGAGCTTAGATCTCTGTTAAACATCAATATCCTGCATCACACAGGAATTGGTTTATTTGAAACACACACACACACACACACACATATATATACATATACACTATATACTATATACATACATATATACATATATATTATATACATACATATATACACACACACATACACAGAGAAAGAGAGAGAGAGGACAACCAGAAGAAAGACAGAGCTGTCTCTGATCCTACTCTTTTTGTGGTAATGATGTTTGTCATTGAAGTTTAAAAATGCAAAGATAAAAATATAAACTAAAGAAAATATTGAAAAGAGAAAAGAAATAGAAAGTGCAAAAGGAAAAAAGGGGGTAATGGGGAAAATATAAAAAATGGAAAACAAAAACAACAAAGAAATATAGAAGTTATTTCTTTTTCATCAAGATAAACACAAACATTTTCAGTAACTCAATACCTTCTCTAATATTTCAACCCAAATTCTCTTCATCATTTCTTCCATCTATTGGCAAATAATAAAGCCTCATCTTTCAATCTTAATCTGCAAAAGTCCATTAAGAGCTGCCATAGATAACAATATATACAACAAGTAATAATTTTTTTATTTGCACCCCTTTTCACCCCTTTAAAGCCTCATCATTCAATTCTAGTAAAGAAAAAAAGAAATCATATACAGTTTAATATTGATAGAATAAACCAGTTTTATAAACGTTTGTTTTTAATTTTAATGGTTTTGATTATTCCTTTTAGGTAATGTCCCAAAAACTGATTTCTTTCCTTTTTTTCCTTTTCTTAGGCATTCCTCTATAAGTATAGTGCATCGCTTTTGTAAATCCAAAATAAGAAAATTGTCCATGTCATCTTTTTGAGTTAAAATCCATGTATACAAGTTACCCTGATTTATTATTTGTGTGTCCCTCTTAACTATTAAAACCTCAGCTGACTTCATTTGTATATCCTATAAAGCATCTTTGTCAGTATTATTGGGTAAAGTGTCTCTCCCAGAGCTTCTGTCTACTGGAGACTGCTGTTGTACTGTCCCATCATGGGGAGCATCAATCAGGAGTACATTGGGCAATTCCTCTCCTTTATCCAGAGAGGAATTTGAGGAGCTAGTTCCTTCTTTCCACCACAATCAGCAGATCTGCTAAAAGCAAAGCCACCTTAGATCACGATTCCTTTCCCAAAAGTCCCCCTACTCTATTTGTCAAAAAAACCAAAAACCCACAGCTGTCTGAGAATTTTTGTAAACGGTGTAACCATTAGATATTATACTCCACTGCCACTTAGCTCTGGTCTTCTGGATCATCTTCAAAAGTCAAGTATTTTTTTAGCAAACTGGGCTTGAGAGGAGCTTATAATTTGTTGAGAATAAAGAAAGGCCACAAGTATTAACCGCCTTTGACATGCAGTACATTATGGGAAATTTGAGAACAGAATGGTGCTATTTGGATTATGTAATTGTTCCCTGGTATTTATGAAATTTAATGAACAAGATATTTTTTGACCTCTTGGACTTTTAGAGAGGTTTTTTTTTTCCAAAAATTCAGCTGTTCATACTAACCATAGAAACATAGAAAATTAATGACAGAAAAAGACCTAGTGATCCACAAAGTTTACCCTTTGAGTTTACTTTTTATTTTCTTTTTTATGTTTGTATGTATGTATTTTTAATCATTATGCTTATGTTTCATTTATTTTTATTTTATTTTTATTTTTTGTTGGATGATGTTGGATTATGGTGTTTATCCTAAGCATGTTTAAATTCAGTTACTGAATTTATATTCAGTTACTGAATTCAGTTATTTAATACTTTCCAACATTGCTTTTGAACTTCCCTACTTTTAGTTTTAGGTTATGCCCCCGTGTTCTTGATTTTTGCTTAATATTGAAAATAGTGCCTTCTAGAACCTTATTCACACTTTCAACTTAATATATATTTAAAGGCTTCAGTCATGTCACCCCTTTCCCTTCTGTCCTCCAGACTGTACATATTCAGTTCTCCTGTCTCTAATATATTACAAATATTCTAGACAAGCTACACATACATGAGCTACATGCCAACCTAGGGGGGGAAAAGCATTTTTGACCTTCCTTCCATGGGATTTGGTGCTATAGAGTTCTACAGATAATGTTTAGCTGGATCTTATCAAGATGGCCTCTGTTTCATGCTGGCATTCTCCAGGCACCATCAAGAATGCCTCAATTGATTAGTTGGTAATTTAAAAAAAAATGATTAATTTTTGAGGCCACCTAATTCCTAGATAACTCTTGAGTAGTTTACAAATAAAAATAATATATATAAAGAAAAAATGGAGAGAAGAGCAGAACATCAAGTTTAAACCAATTACAAAACAAGGAAATTCCACACTCACCTTGTTTTCAAGGTCTGGGAGAACAACTAAGTTTTCCACACTTTCCAAAACAACATATGAGTGGGAATAACATGGATCTCTTATGGAAGTTGGAGATATGATCCCAGACAGTAGGTGCTGGCAGCAAAGTATGTACCATAAAGCTGCTGAACGGATGGAACCCAGAACATACCCACCCTGCTTAGCTGTACTGGATAGGCAGAGTCATCTGAAGATATGTGGCTTTTAACAGAGCTAGACTATTAACTTCATAAGCAGTTATAAAAATAATAACACTAGGATTGACTTTAAGAAGACCCCCATGACCCAGCCTATGAAAGCTGAAGTTTTGATTAAAGAAAACTGTCTTTAGTGATCTTCTAAATGCCAAGGGGGAAGAAGCTTTAAAAAAAACTCTGGAGGTTAAAAGTTCATTTCATGTCCCACTAATTTCAGGTAGAAGGAAAACTCTTAATCTCCTAAAAACTATACAGCTCTGACCTTGCTGGCTTTCAGAAAGAAACTTAAGATGCAGGTTCCAGCTAGGGTGGTGTGTGATTTTACCAGTTATTGGGTAGTAATTCTGATTTAGTTCCTTCTCTTTAGCATGGTTGCCTTTTAACATTTCATATTTTGTTTGGGCTGATTCTGATTTTTGTAAGCTGATGTAGAAAGTAAAGAGGATGGCCTTGAATCAGAGAGGGAAGAACCATTACCAAAGTAATGAGAAGAAAAACATAGATTAAGTTCAGGAAAGGTAGAAAATATGTGAGCCATAGAACCATTCATGACAAGCAGAGATGGTATAGTAGAACGAAACAGGCTGAGACATGTTTACTTTTTGAAGTTGCCATAACATATAACTGAAAGTTAGATATAGGCATTGAACTCTAAGGTCCCATAGTTCAAAACCTCTTATAGGAGAATGATGCTGAATTTAAACCCATACAGGATGGATCAGTTTCTTTTGAAGGTCAGCAGAATCTCCCATCAAATGCTCAACAGGTCATAAAAAGCTATTAGTTCCATGTATCCTCAAGTAGAAGAGGCAAAGAACGATTCAAAGAAAGATTATTTTTGAACCATAGAATATTTAGTATTTAGTCCCAAGATCTGCTTCTGATTCTACAAGTTATTAGGTAGTAATTCTGATTTGATTCCTTCATCAATATCTGGTTGGTTCACAATATCTGATTTCTTTACACCCCTTTGCTAGCGATGTGTGAGGCTTAAGATTGGGAAGACGGGTATTCAAGTGCATTTGAAACTATTAAATCACATAAAGTTAACAATTTTTAAACTGGGACACTTTACAGTCAGATTATCCTTGATCTGTTTTTAAGGACTGGAGACTAAGACATGGGACAACATCTCTGTGCAATCTTGCCAATGTTTGGTTTAGGTTTCCCACCAACCAGTAAGATTTGCTTGCTTCATCTTCAAAAGCCAACTATAGAAGTTCTTCATTAAATCTTCCTCTGGGAGATATTCAGACAATGAGAGCTTTAACAACTCCCTAAGGCATGCTTTCTTGTTCCCATCCAAGGTCATCTTACCAATAGAAGAATTACATTCTTCTTCCTGTCTAATTAGTTTAGCGGTAATGAAGCACTATTCTCCTGTAATAGTGGTTTAATGTCAGAATCCTAGATCACATGATTAGGATAGATTTGGAAGAATGCCAGAAATTTTGTCATTGTGAAAAACACTGGGGAGATAATTAGGGATTTAGATTTTAATAAAATTCTGTGCCCATCATAAGCCTTTCTATTTTTTTTCCAAATCTACTTGGATTGTTTGAATATGTAAGAGCCGGTTTAGGGAAAAGATACTTCTTCATGTAAGGAAGATCTATCTTTATTGACATTACTATTGCTAACAAAGAGCTTTATTTGGGAAGTTTTTCAGGACATGGGGGGGCAAAACACAAACTAGGTTGCTCAGCAGGCCTCATGGCTACCCATTTAACCATCAACCACAAATCAGTTTTCTTTATTTTAACAGCTTGTGGTTTACAGCTCTTTCTGTGCTATTATTATTCCAAAAGCTATTAAGTTGAAAAAAAATCCAGCCTGAGTTACAAATCTTCTTCTATACTAACAGACTTCTAAACTAACTCATCTCAACTCCTGATGTTTCCTTATTCACAGTATGAATATTAAAGCATTTGAGATGCTTATTTATTTCTTTGACATAAAATAGAAAGTCATGCGATACAAAGACAGAAATACGTATTACTGAACAATTTAAAATATTTGAGTCAAGGCATAAGCTGAATCTGATATAGAATATAGAACAAAAGATTAAGGCAATTTGTAGCCAACTAGATTTCTTGGAAGTAAATGAAATGTATAAGAAGATAAATGTTGTTTAACAGAAGCATGTCAAAAAAGGTAGCAAACCAGATAAATTGTTGGCTTATAAACCAAGGAAAGAAGAAAAGAAAATAACACTTTAATTTGGTACAAGTGAGAAGTATGTTTTAACTTCTGAAGAAATAATAAATTGATTTGTTAAATACTATTTTCAACTATATGGAAAATAGACATTGAGTTTGGAGAACCACACCACAGATTACAAAATATATAGATCAACAAAAGAAATCAAACCAATTACAGAAGTGAAACATGGAAACAATACAGAAGTTAAAACTGAATAACTCCCCAGAATCATATTTTTCTGCAATATAATATAAGACCTTCAAAGAAATGTTGATAAAATAACTAATTCAAGTAACGAACATTACCAAACACTCCGTTCTTTGTGGCAGGAGCTTTAATATCTTTGATTTATAACAGGGGAATGAATCAAACCATTCAGAGTTTTGTAGCTCTATTTCCTTATTGAATGTAGATTTTTTAATGGCTATTCTTGAAAAGATATAAAACACCTGACATCCTAATCAGAGTGGATTTTGTCCAAAGAGATATATCAATGATAACATCACCTATATTATAAATGCCATTCAATTAGAAAAATAAGAAACTGGCTATGATTTTTCTTAATTCAGAGAAAGCTTTTGATATTTTAGAATGGTCTTTCATATTTGTATCTTATTCATGCTCATAACCAGAAGGTGAACTGTGGTTTGCTTTTTCTCATGGATTCAGAGTATTTATAAATAATAACTCAAGGAAATTGTAAATAGACTTCTATCACAAAAAAGCAAAAGTGTATTTATTTACCAGGAGTTAATCTTCAATTTTCAAATCTTTAAACACCATCACCAGCACCACCTCCTCCTCTCATCCTCTTCTTCTTCCTGTTTTCTGGGTGCAATGTATATTTTTAAACATCTTGTAATCATTTCTAGTTTTTCTAAAGTAATTTCCATGGTTCTCTACAGCAAGTTCACACATCTTCAAGCTGATAAAGTTGAGAAATGCTCTCTAGATTGCCAGTTAAGTTTTTTAAACCATTTCATTTAGAGCAAGAGGAATTTGAATTGTCTAAATTGCAACAGGGTTTATTCAAAATGTATTTCAAAATTTCATTCAATTAAAAATATTTTGATTTCACAGCACTTGTTTAGCAGCATTTACATTACAATTCTCAAATAAGTATCACAATATATGTTGGATGATTCTAAGTCTAGCATTTTTTTTAAGAAACAAAGGGTATTGTTAAGATAGCTGTTAGTTATTTGCAGGAATTCTGGAATAGAGGTATTTCATATTTAAAATAATGCCTAAAGGGTTTGTATAATATTGAGTATTTTTCATATGTCCTTAAAAGCAGATGAATGAAGCAGAATATTATTTTTTCATGTTTATTGAATGTTTAGGAAGAAATGAGGTTATCAGTCTCATTTTGTGGAACTGTAAATTGGGTATTTTTATTGTTTAGACATTGGAGCTCAGTGGACCCTATTTCCCAGAACTGTCTACTGGTACTTGCTCCTTTGAGTTTTTTTAAGCCCAGAGTTTGTAGCATTTTGATAGCATTT
>JANHJO010004324.1:60906-71750 GCA_032468235.1 Pseudoxyrhopus heterurus
AGGATGGAAGGCTGAGTCAACCTTGGAGCTGGTGGGATTCGATCAGCCAAACTGCTGATCTGCAAGTCTGCAGAGTATACTGAAGTACTGGATTCTAATCACTGAGCCACAGCAGCTCCTTATATGTACAAGAGTGTACAAGAGTGTATAATATCTGAAAACATATCTTCACCTGTGGATTCAGTGGGAGATAGTGACATTCACTGAAAAAAAATAAGGAACCTGGATGGCACATAAAATTTGTGTGTGTTTATAATCCTTTTTCCTCAACCTCCTTTTGTAAGGCAGAATCATTCTATCTAAATTTGGAGTTTTAAAAACCTGCATAGCTTTGTTTCTTCATTTTTTTAGAACTTTGGGGGAAAAAACAGAAGTGTGAAAACTGAGAATTTGCTTTAGTTCACAATTAGTAGGGGCAGTATAAATCATAGATATTTCATATTAAAATCTGAGCAAAATGTATCCATCATCAAAATGTAATTTCATACCACATGCTGCTTAGGCATAGATCTAAAAATATAAAATATTTCAAGGATTGTGTCTGTAAGTGTACATCATTCATGTACAATCAAGAGGAAAATCTCTGTGCTGGATTTAAATCAATGGCAGACTACATCTTTTTATCGTGCATTTATTATTTTTTATAAATAACTCAAGGTGACAAACATACATAATACTAATTTCTCCCCCTGTATTCCCCACAATAACAACCCTGGTTGGCTGGGCTGAGACAGAGAGAACTGAAGTCACACAGTCAGCTTTCTTGTCTAGGGTAGGACTACAAATAGTCATATTAAAGGAACAATTATTAAACATAAATGGATAATGATAAGACAATTAATATAAGTTAGGTGCAGATGAATCTGCACTAAAATCTGAAAAGATTTTCTGAATTCTATACGGTTTACTTCAGAACAAATATGTTTAGAACTGGAGTGAAAATATATCACAAGGTAGCTGAATCCATTCAGAACTTGATTTTTCAGCATATATCAAAATCCATATTGGAACTCAATTTACAATTCATCACATTTTCATTATTCATATTTTTGTTCTGTTCTTACCCACTCATTTCTATAATTTGCACAACACTTTTGGTTGTATTTACTGCAAAATGAATAATGAATATATTATTCATTTTGCATAAGTGTGATGGAATGTGCACCTGGAAAAACTGTTATGTATGTGTGTGTGGAAAGGGAATTTTGGCAATGCAGAGCTTTTCCAAAAAATAGAGAGGGCCAGATTAAGAGACTGCACAGTCCTAAATTGGATGGGAGAGGGTGGAAGAGGTTAGGGTAGCCACAGCATAGAATATCTCAGGACATATTTACTAGGGAAGAGAGTTATAACATTAGTTTGGCAAGATTTATATCAGGCCCAAACCTAAAGATAACACAGCAAGATCCAACTGAGTCCAATCCTTTATTTGCTTAAATCTAATGGACAGAGTTTGCCAAACTAAAGCTACAACCTTCTAACCTACTAAATATATCCTGAGAGATTCTAGAGTGTGGCTACCCTGAACCTCTTTCCCCTTCCAGCTTGAGACTGCACTGTCTTTTAATCTGGGTCTTTCTATGGGAAAAACACTGTGTTGCCAAAGCTCATCCCCCAACACTGTGTTATGCCCCCTTTGGAGCCTGAATCTGCAGACGAGGATGAGCTGGAGTTGGAGCCAATGGAAATTGAGGGGGCGGCTTTGTTGGCTTCAGAGGAATGTGGGGAGGAGCAGGACGAGGTAGCCCGGGGCCCCTCAGGATTGGGATGACTTGCTAGCAAGGAGGAATGGAGGCAGGATGACTGAGAGAGGGCAAGCAGTGGAAAAGAGAAGCAACAGAGCTCAGGCGATGAGCAAGGACCGCCCCCTCCTGATCCCCAAGCATGGAGAGAGAAGGCAGGAATAGCGTAGACTGACCCGACAACTCGGGAAGAGAGTGCCCCACCCCTCTTCACAAGGCACACCTGGGGACTGAGATTTAAGGAGACGCTCTTGGGAGGGGCGTTTGTTGGGAACAAATGCTGAATTAGTGGAGTTTTGTGCACCATTGCAGATGTCTGGTGTTTGCAGGACTGCTTGCTTTCTTCCTTGCTTCGTGGACTCATTGCTTCTTCCCTGCTTCATGGACTCAGTGCCTTGTTCCTTGCTTCATGGACGTATTGCTTCTTCCCTGCTTTGTGAACTCATTGCTTCTTCCCTGCTTCAGGGACTCAGTGCCTTGTTCCTTGTTCGTGGATTCATTTCCCTGTTCCTTTGCTTTGCTGGACTGCTCACAGCCAGAGGTTTCTTTCTCTCTCTCTCTCTCTCTGTGTGTGTGTGTGTGTGAACACTTTGCTCACACTCTGGGACTTGCTATAAATGTGGGAGCATTTGGGGGAAAGTTGGAGCATTAAAGGGGAGTTTGAACTCTCAGCTGGCTGTGTGGCCTTTGTGCCTTGTCCTGGGTCATCACACACTGCTTCTCCAGTGCACACTCCATCACATCAAGATTTGCCACTAAATCTAGACAAAGAACGTATTTCTCAATCTCAATTATTTGTATTTATTTGAACAGATTTTTACTGGAGTAAGTGTAAGATTTAGTTTGCGTATTACACATTCCACTGTCAATGGGAAGTTCTTTCATGTAGAATACCTCTGTCATCTATGTTTGTTTTTATTATATTTCTCTTATCCTCATTAGTGTTGTGGCATATAGAGTGAATGGCTTTCTCTCGGAATTTCAAACATATAATTTATGGTTTTAAGACTTTTTCATTTTAAGACTTTTTATCTCAATATGATTTCTTATCTTGTCTCCCCACCTTACATTTCTTCTACTACATTTCTCTCTTGTAGCCCTGAAATTCAACTTCTTCTTTGTTATCTCAGTTCCATTGTCAAAATCTTCTTTTGTCCTTCTTTTGCAGTATTTTCATTTCTAATGAATTCTTTTTTACTTGGAAGCATGTAATCCATTTTTAAAGCTCCTTGTAGCAATTTAAAGTTACTTCCACAAATTTACTTTATAACAATATATTTCTTGTATGAAAGTAGATTATACTTCTGTATTGCATCAAGATCTCAAACTCAGATTGAATGTTGCCTGACTAATTCATTAACCTACCACACAACACCAAAGTCTTTTCTTACGTTAGCACAAAAGCATCCCTAAATCAAACATGAAGGGCATTGTCTCTTCATACATACATTTATTAAACAAAATAAAGCAAAACAAAATCTTTCTTTGAGTATCAGAACAACTTGTGAAACCAAGCTGAGAGACAGAGCCATGCCATTCTTGCCAGTACCTGGCAATGTTTTTTTTTTATCAACCTGAACACCAATATTTGATTTCATTATTGAGTTGATATGCAGTTTCCTTCAGAATAATATCTAGGATGATACAATCTAGCTTGCTTGTTTTACGGTTTTCCCCCTCCTATAGTTCCTTGCCCATTAGAGAAATCCTCAACCTGGGGAAGCCAGACCTGGTCCCTTTACTCCTCAGCCTATTCCTCTTTCTCTGCTTCAAATAGTGCCACCGTATCAGGTCACTTTCACTAGGCAATACTCCTGCTGCCTCTCCCTGGGCAGTGACTACCACAGAGGGCACAAGCAGACCAGAGTTCCTGGAAGGTGACATTGTTATGTGTGACTAATTTCAAGGTGCCAACTGAGTGACCTGACTACAAAACGCTGCTGTTGCTTGGAGACTTGCTAAGTTGAGCTGAGGTGCTGTTCCCCTCCTTGGACCACTTCCTACAGTTTTGCTTTTAGCATCCTGAGAATTTACAAATAATGTTTTCATCTCTAAAATATGCTTGGAGGACTACGAGATTCCTGTTCTACTACACTACAAAACAAATTAAACTGCCTCATTTATTTCATTACTCTGGGCAATTATAATGTCACTATAACAACAACAAAATTAAAACAGCATTCAATCCAAATAATGAAAACAAAATTGAATTGGAAGAGAAAAATAAATAAGAACAAGCAGGGCAGGTGATGTTACTGAAAGGGTCTTTGGAGAAAAAAATATTCCCCCCCAAAAACCAGGGAGGAGGCCATCTAATCTCAGTGGTGAGTTCATGCCATAGCATTGGCCCTGCTAAGGACAGACAAGGTTTTCTAGCCTTGGTTCACATCCCAGAAGTGCAGGACAACAATATATGATCTAACAGGCTAAGCTGAATCTCATCAGACAAGGTGGTCCTATAGATATGGTCCTATAGATACTCAGGTGCCAAGTCACAAAGAGTCATTTAGATTAACACCAGCAGTTTAAAAATAATATTTTTATCTATTCTATTTATTTTTATAAGTAACCCAAAGGTGGTGAACATACATAATACTCCTTTTCCTATTTCTCACACTGCAACAACCCTGCCAGTTGGGTTGGCTGAGAATAACTGACCCAAAGTTGCCCAGCCAATTTTTGATGCCTGAGGCAGGACTAGAATACACCCTCTCCTGGTTTCTCGCCTAGTGATTTAACCACAAATATTTTGCCAGCACCAGGAGCCAGTTAAGACATTGGGCCACCACATTTGGGTCTTATTGCAATTTCTGGCTAGTCTCTAAAGGCAGCCACGTGTAAAGTACATGGCAGTAGTCTATGAGGATGGTTGTGAGAGTACGAGGGACTTCGCGTTGGGTTCTCCTGGACCAGATAAAGATGCAATAGGTGCATCAGTGAAAGCCAGGCAAAAACTCCCCTAGTCATGGCCTCCATGATTCCACAGAAGCCGTGAGTTGAGAAAGGCCTCCAAATCACAACACTGCTCTTGGAAGGAATCTGCATCCATCTGCACTTGGCTTATCTTGAAGAGGCTAAACAGGGTAGCACCTGGGTAGTACATGAATGGAAGAAATCATCGAGTACATACAGTAAGCCAACTTCTCTAACTTGACAACAAACTTTGAGAAGTGGGCTTTAGTTCAAATGTAGTAGGTGCTGCTCAACTTATTCTCATCTAGTCCAGTCTTAGTTGAATTGCTTTAATCTGTTCAAGAAACTGAATCTAGAATGTTACAAGGGCGCAGGAGAAATTCTCTGTCCCAATTTTCTCTTTTAGTCTATCTGACTCCCCACTCCCAAGACGCGCGCCAATCCGTTTTAAAAGTCAGAGAACTTTGCCCAAGACGTTTACTTCTCACATATTAAGCGACTACACCTCTCGTAGCGGCGGCGAAGGCGACAGGGGCGTGTCCCTCCGCGGTCCCCTCCCGGGTGACAGCCAGGGCTTCGCCGCCTCCTCTTTTCCTCAGAGGCGCGGTGGCTGCCTGCCTTCACAACCCTTGCGCTCGCCGGGAGCGCCGAACCGGAGCTGGAAGAGCGCGAAGTTGGCGGCTATGGGGCGAGCGCCTTGGTTTCCCCTCTTGTTCCTCACAGTCGCCCTGAGCTGCTGCGGTTCTTTATTTGGGCAGTCTCGACTGCCGCAGCAGCGCCCGCCGCAGCGACAAGCAGCGCCGCAACAACGAGGTACAGTAAAAAACAAAACAACACACTTTTTCGCTGTGCGTTCCTCTCCCCAACTTTGCTTCTTTCCTTCTGCTCTTCTTCCCCCTGTTGGGCTCTGAAGCTTTCTTTCCTGTGAAGATAAGTGGTGACATCTCCCTTCCCCCAAGAAGCATCAGAGTGCGGTCCAAACAGGGACCAAGTTTTCCCTTGGAGGAAGCCGGGCTTCCAACTTGCATCTATGGGAAGAATGATGCCAGTTTTCTCTGGTTTGGTTTTTAGGGGAAATGTGATTTCTCAAAGAAATCTCATCTTGGGCCTGTTGGAGAACAAAATACAATTTGCAAAGAAATGGGGATTTGGCAAATAGAACTCCCTCCCCACATTAATTATTGCAAGCTGCTTTGAGATACCAACCTAGATCCGTTAAGAAGGATTTTGAATTCTAATGCCTGAAATAATAATACTAATAATAATGGTATGAGAACTCAGGAATTATGGAAAATTTCTATAGAAACATGTTTAGATTTTGTCCAGTATTTATGCACACAGACGCGCGCGCGCACACACACACACACTATGTGTGTATGTATGTATGTGTACACACACACACACACACAAACATCTTTCCAAAGGGCTTGGATTTCAGTCAAATTCAGGCTAATTTGATGATGGTAATTCCAAGATGTGACAGTCAATAAATGGGAAACAAAACAAATCTTCATCCATTATTGTCTCTGTAATAATATAATGGTATTGTATCATTTGATTTTATTGTGGATATGGCAATATAATCAATAGGAAAGGAGAAAACCATTTAAGATGTGAACAGAAACAGTTCTAGAATGATATAAGATTCGTGCAGCTTGATGTTAAGTTTCACTGCACTAAAGTGATTGTGGTAAGGCTTCTTGGGATGGGGAAACTTAATTAAAATAGCTTGAATAATAAAGACCTGTGAATTTTTTTGTAGTAATCTCAAAGTAATCAAAAACTTCCAGTATCTAGGGATTTTTCTGCCCATCTCACATTTTTGGCGAGAGGATTAAATGGTTGTGATGTATTATCCTTTTTCAAACCCTCAAGCAATTGGTTTTCTAATACTAATTTTAACTCATAGAAGATTATTTGATTATAGCTGAAGCTTTTTACAAATGTACTTGGGAATAAGTACAATTGAAATCAGTGGAAATTAATTGGAACTAAAGTTGCAAAGGATTTGGGATGCATATATCTTAATATAATTTAAACTACGGTAACATAGAATATGGGGAGAAGGTATCCTTCAGACATAGGGGCTACATTTGGAAATTGAATCACTGGAAAACAGGAATAGTAAGTATTTTAAAATAGCACATTAAAAATCATTGGAACATATATTCAGGACTGCTGACATTTAAGCTTCAGACAACGAGTAATTTTCAGCTATAGAAATACTTAGACATTTTTGTCACCTCTCATAGTGCTGATGTTGTTATTTATAGATCATTGTACATGGCACTTTAAAGGAGGAGAGGTCCTGGCCCCAATGAGTTTACAGTCTCAATTTCATCAGTGTGTGTGTGTGTGTGGGGGGGGGGACATAGGACAAACAGCAGGATGGGTTAGGGAGAAAATAAAGAACTGGAAAGTAGAAGATTGTAAGCCAACATAGATTGGATTAATTTTAACTACATTTTAGTTTAGCTATATTAAGAACTATGTAAAGTAATGGGAACCATGGAAAAGGTAGAGCTGTATGATTTGAAGAAAGAAAACAAGAGGAATCATATATATCAGTCATGTCTATTTAGTGTGGGCAGCCTGATTTTAATAGAATCCAAATATTGCTGATATATTTCAGAGACATAGATCCATGTAAGCATACTTATTTGTCAGTGACCATCATAACCCACCTGCCAAATCTGTACTATATAAAAAACTTGAGACTGGGGATACTAACTGAATACTGACATAGTATTAGCTACGTGTCATCTGTTCCTCCTCATTTTCTTATTCTGAAATGATTGCTGTTTCCCTATGTACGGTATGTTGCATGGTTATTTATTATTATTTAGTGTGTGATCAGAACATGACATAAGAGAAGTAAACATATATACACAACCCATGTAATTATAAATAAAACTTCTATGGGGGTATGGAAGTGGTCTCCTAACTGGATGTACAATTCAGCTATGGTATATGTTACACGGTATAATATTTCAACATTTTACATATAAATCCTGATCTAGTTACGATTTTTCTTTATTTGTTTTGTTTTGTTTATTGTATGTAATCTACTTTCTTCTCTCAAGAGTTTTAGGAGACAGAGCTAGTAATAGAAATCATTTCTTCTACTTTCATACAATGAACCCTATATTATAGTTTTGGCTGTGAAACAGTACCTAGTCCAAACTAGTCCATCTTTAGGCCCATCTTGGTGACTTTGACCTACTCACTGTCCCACTGTCAGCCATACAAAGAATGGCAAAGCATTTCTGAGAAAAATTGTCAAGAAATATTGCCTAGGCATTTGCTAGAAGTCAAGACTGACTTGAAGCCCACCCCCTGCAAAAAAGAAAGAAAATTAAAAGAGGCAATTGCTGGAAGGCCAGTTTTTAAGGGACCTCCTGAGTAGGACAGAGGGAGACACTAGCACACCTTTTATCATTTAGTGAATCTAAATAATAAATGGATAGTATTTTCTATTGTTTCCTGGTAGTCTTGTATCTTTTTCCACTCTTGGCATCCGCAATGTGTCCTGCTTCTGTTATAGGATGAACTTCTGTGAAGATTCCATGAATAGATAGTTAAACACTGAAAGAAACAAAGGTTCTATCTCACCTTCTGGTTAGCTAGTATTCTGAAACTTTTTAAAGATGTGCAAAAGAAGCTTTCCTGAAGACCTGCTCTCATAAAGTCTCAACATTTCTTCTAATTGTTCATTGTTCTCTTACTCCTAGAAAAAGTAAAGATATATATTTTTAAATTTGTGCTTGTGCCTGTAGTTTCTTATTTTCTATTTCTGTGGAAAACTGATAATAAAAAACAACAAGAACATAGCTGTAATATAGCCTTTTCCTGAAGCTTAATTCACCAATTCTCAACCAAGTGCACTATGTTAAATGACAACATCCAGACTTCTTAGGTACTTCTTAGCTACTATGCTAGTTTCTAATACTATATTTATGACTGTAAAACATGTGAGCTCAGTAGGCTGGGAAAAGCTTCTCAAATTCTTATCATGCGTTCAAAATCTAGTGTAATAGTTACTGTGCTTTTTCTCAGTGGGGAGACATTAATCCACACCAAAGAATATAATATATAATAAACCTATCATAGTGTGAAATGACACTTTAAGATATTTAAGTGTGTGTGTATGTATGTATGTATATATATATATCATGGAACCATCTTTTAGGCATTTTGGTCATTAAATCGTTAAGACTTTTACAGGATTTTCTGGATGGTCATTAAAATACAGAATTCCAGCACATCTTGCATCTCAGACAATACACTAATCTGTAATTCAACTTTTAAAGTTGTTTAGAGACATCTGTGGTCAAAAATCTGGAATTAATTTAGTATTTAGGTCATTGCTTCATATGTTATTTATTCTTTTGTTGACTGAAATATTCTCCCCTGCCCACACTGAGAGAATTTTTAGATTATATCAGGTTGGCTTAAGAAAAATGATATTGTGGAGCATTGCATTTTTAGATCTTTTTGGAGTATGTGTGTGTGTGTGTTCTGTATCAGTTTTCTGCAGAAGCAAAAATGACACATACCCCAAAGATATAGAACAAAACATATTGTACATTTTGTTGCCTCCTCCAGAGTATTGGAATGAAGGTCGTGGGAGTGAAGAAAATACATAATGTAGTTCACTGGCTTGAAACAATTGATATTTCACATTAAGTTATGACATGCTTCCTAAATTTAACATTATTTTAAGTTTGAAATACTACCTCTTGCAGCTTTTGAAATAAGAGTATTCAGTTCAAATATTCGGAGTTTGATAATCATTTATGTTTTAGTGTTTTGGATTCAAACTTTGTTTGTGACATCCTGATCTATAAAGTTAAATATATGGCAGATTATTTTTGCAAATTTGTAAAAGAACTTGGTGTCCAACTGTGAACCACCTGTTCAAAATTAGAACCGTAATACAAGCCCTTTAGCAACCTAAATATAAAATTTATATTCAAATTATTATGTTTGAAATCTTTGGTCTTAATATTGCAAAGTAGTATCTTTTTAAATAGTCATGGTAGAATTATGTTGATTTTTTTTTAACTGAGGTTTTAATCTTGCAGTGTGTATTTTGTTTATATTGTGTTATATAATTAATATGTCCTACTTTGAGTAAATATTTGAGTAATACTTTTGTTCATGTTTAGTAACGAAAACCCTCATTGAACACAATACGACCTGTACCCATGACTGTAAACAGAGTTTTCATTCTCAAAAGAGGAAAGTGATTTCTAATAGGAAAATCTTGCTTCATGCAAGGTTGGTAATATATTTGTTGGAAATACTTCTTTCGGCTAATCTATTCATGTTCTTATTGGCTTTAATGTAAAACTTGCAAACTTTGCGTTTTCCCTTAGTGGCTAATAGGATAGGTATTAACGTGGCCTGCTTCTGCTTCCCTATTATATAATAAATACAGGTTAGTGCAGGGTGGGTAATCTGCAAATTGTGGCCTAGATGCTACATTGTAGCAACCCATTGATATTCTCCACACAATCTGAGATTCTGTCATTAAAATTTGATGCAAACAGCCAATTTGAGTTGCACTTTTCTCTCTTAGTTAAAAATAAGAGTAGAAATTGGTGTTGCAGGCAAACTGAGACAAACTGCTTTTGTTTTTAACCTTTGAACTTACTATAACAAAAAAGAACACAATTGAAATCGCATAATTGGCTCTTCCGGTGATTGGGAAGTGTTTCTGGGTTTGGAATTTCTGGATTTGCAGTGGAATCTCAACACTTGTACTGAGGAACTTCAGTCTGTCTCCCTAGGAATAAAGGTCTGAAGTGGCTTGAGAATTCATGGCCACCATGATAACCATGGTGTGACAATGGTCATGTTCCAGATCTGGTGTTCCTGTCTGAATACCATAGTGACTATGTGAACTGACACTAGGGAAGCTTTTGGCGTCTCCTTTATCATGGTTAGATAACACTCTGATTTGTGATATTTAACCAGTTGGCCTACTTCTTATTTTCTGGGTTATTTTTTAAAATAGACACATTGTATATCAAAGTGACAGAGGGACGCAGTGGCTCAGGGGCTAAGACGTTGAGCTTGTCGATCAGAAAGGTTGGCAGTTCGGCAGTTTGAATCCCTAGTGCTGCGTAACGGAGTGAGCTCCCATTACTTGTCCCAGCTTCTGCCAACCTAGCAGTTCGAAAGCAT
>JANHJO010004325.1:0-12586 GCA_032468235.1 Pseudoxyrhopus heterurus
ACCCAGGTTTCCTGGGTAAAATTAGGACCTCGGCTTATACTCGGGTCGGCTTATACTCGAGTATATACGGTATGTCTAATATTTTGACTTCACCTCTCCATAGCTTTCTTATTTTGGCAAATCATCTTTTCTTCTACCACATTCATATTGTTTCATATTTTGGTTTGATTTTATCATGCCTTGACCCAAGCTGAATGGGGTACAATTATCTGTTTTTGTTTCCTTCAGTAGGAATTTTATTGAATTGGTTTTAATTGTGTTGCTTTATGGTTTGCCTCCCAAAGTCCATTGGAAATAGAGCAATCCCCTAAAGTACATACATACATAAATTGCCTTTTGTTCTTCAAACATCTCACCTGTCTGTTTCTTCGTCCCACAAATTCTGCCTCATTACAACTTTTTAGTCTTCCCCTTCCTCTGAACCTTTTTTTTTACTCTTTCTTCATATATATTGGTTTTGCAGTTTACTTCTCATTCATTCTCCATGACAAAACATTTCAATATACTTCCTTTTGCACTGAATTCTCATGTTTGTACTCAATTTACATTATTTTAGCACCAATTCATTTTCTATCAATATTTGCACATCTTAATTTTTTTTCATTTTCTCATCTTTATAAACATTCTAGTAAAATACACAAATTCACTCTGGTCTAGTTTTTTTGCCATTGGTGTATGATCCACTTTCTTCTTGATCACCAACATCTACAGCATTTTTCCAGTTTCATTCTCATGCCTTAACCTTTTTTATTCCATACTTTTTATATTTTGATAATTTTCTGATGACTTATTATATAGGTCAATATCATCCTCCTTTAGTTTTCTCTTGAGTCATTTTAAAAAATCAAGAGGGTATTATTTAAATCAAAATTTAAATTTCGATGCTTAGTTAAATTCTTTTTAACAACTAAAACAACCTTTTACAGTTTTAAAATGCATAAAATAATGCATTAAAATGTAGAAAGTTGATGTTTGGGGAAAAAGAAGAGGATGACCAGCAGGAAGATGGATAAACTCAGTTACAATGGCAATGGGGGCACTATTGGAAGAGCAGAAGATCAGACTAGGGAGAGACCATCTTGGTGAAAATCTTTCTACATGGTCACTAAGAGGCCACAATGACTTGATGGTCACATCATGGTCACAATGCCTTGATGGCATGCAATCAATCAGAGTCTGGAGGAGGGATGCTGCAGTCTGCAAGAGGCATGGGATTATAGCTGATATCACTCCCATAAACAGGGAGGGCTTTTCTCACAATGCCACACCCATCATATTTCAGATTTGACATCCTCATAGATGTCTGTGATAAGGTGAAGGTGGCTTCAGGGAATAAAGTTGAACCAGCAGGTACAAAGAAAATGTTTATTGTAAAGATATTGGAGAGAAAGGGTTCAAATTAAAAGCAATCACACTTGAAAGTAATTCAACTGATTCTTGTCTGTCACAAAGCACCATAGTTGTTTATTGTTACTTTCTCCCAGACTGGTGTCAGAGTCAGATTACATTGAAAGGATTTTTTTAAAAAAATACTTTAAAATGTTTTTAAAAATAGGAATACAGATTTACAATTAAATGAATAAGTAATGTAAGACAAAGGTAAAGATGAAGACAGAAAATAAGATTCCTTTGTAAGGAAGCCTTAGTCCTTAACTTGGTATTTTTTAGAGTTTGCTTGAGCATAATATCAGCCCTTGGCTCAGAGCACATCCTGAATACACTGTTTTGTTATGTTTGAAGCACCATGCTGTTTACACATAGAATCCTTTTCTCTGTATGCAGCTCAGGTCAGCACTAGATCTTGCAACTTCCCATTGTGGTTCAGGTCATGTAGCACTGAATGAGCCCAGTCACGTGAATAATATACTTTTTATTTAGCTATATGGCTGAATAAGCTAGATATAGCTAGATTTCCTGTCTTTTTCTTATATTTCTTTGGTCTACTATTTCTAGACCCTTTCTGTGCTTTGCTCTAATGCTACCTAGCCAAAAGAGAATAGAGTGATGGATAAGTATATATATGCTTTTGCTCTTTATTCAGTGATTGGATGAAAACAAATGCTTTCCGCAATTACGTATATGCATACTCCACTGCTTCCTGCATGTGTGTTCTTCCTGAAGCTTTAATTATTTATCATCAGAGAGAAGTTGACAGTTACAAATAGTCACGACTCCACCAGATTAACTCTCCAAGCACATCTCATTTTCATACCAAGCAAGCTCAAATATGCTTCACAGAATCCAAATCCTCATAGCCTAAAGGCAGGATAGCTTATTAAAAATAAAACAGAGCCTACCTAAATGATTGCCTATGATCTAACACTGTTTGCCTTTGATTGTATCTAAATTAATTTAAACTCTGCTCATTTTAATTGGTAGATATGGAGCGTTTATAATTCATAAGCATTTTGAAAAGTAAACTCAAGTTAGATGTTTTTGTGAAAGCCTGTATTGGTTCAGGGGAAGATTGCCTTGCTCTTCTTTTAGTAAAAAAGCAATGAATAAGGAATAGGAAGGAGGACCCAAGAACAAGTTGTTAGGCAGAAACTGCAGACCTCAAACATAACAATAACAAAAAAAGGGAGACAGTGTTTAAAATTGGGTGTGTATGTATGTGTGTGTGTGTGTGTGTGTATGTATGTATGTATGTATGTATGTATGTATGTATGTATGTATGTGAACCTCAAATATTGCTTCCTTTTGTTGGCTTTTCTGATCATGCTGGATAAGACAAAAAATTCATCTAATTTGGTAACAGTTTTCCTTAAAGGTTTGAATCAAATTCTACTGGAATACCTTCAACCACCATATGATGATGCCAACAGTTCCCAAATGGCATTCAATAGAAAATTGTCTTTGATGTCGAAGTACCAAATAGTTGTCACGACTAGTAGTCATTGTAAGAGTTATCGATCCTGAACTTAAAATTCCAAACTGAACTGAGTGCCTTGGCAAAAATTCATCATATAAATATCTGATGCCAATATAATAGATCATTTTGCATTCTTAACCTTTTAATAAATATACTACTGTATTGCCAATAATGAAAAAAGGATCCATGGTTTGGGGGAATTCCAGAAAAGTTTCTGAAAAAATAGGGAAGTAAACCCCAGTGACCTGAAAAGCCAAAACGTTTGCCTGATACATTAGTGATTGCATATGCTAATAGATTGAATTAATTCAATGCATTCTGTGCTGACTTCAGATATGATTGATGTCTATGGTCAGAATTCAAGTGAGCATGTGAAGATTTATGGAAACCCCCTCTCTACAATTATTTTAAATTGTAAACTTGAGGCGGTACATCACATACGTTTATTAGATGGTCCTCTACTGCCATAAATATCATAAAATATTCTTATGCAATTATGTAAATTCTGTCTCTTGTGTGACATGATAATATTTGTGACATCACTTTGAAGAATATTTTTAATAGAAATTTGGCAGTTCTAAAAGGCACAGCAAATGCTTTGTAGACTGAAATCAGGTAGATAGCTCTCTTGGGAGGAAAGACATATACAATATGCTAATATTTTCAAAAGAACACTGTATGGAGGAGAAGGGTAAATGCAGCCATCATACACTCACACACACACAACACATATATAAACATTTTTATGAAACATAGAATTTTAATTGTTTTCTAATAGTATTTCTGCCTCATACGAAATTGTTTAGCAAATTTTCAGATCAAGTTGGTAATTTATAGTCTCTGCATAATACAGATCTTTTTTCTACCACCTCTAAATTCTTTAGACATAAAGCTTTGTCTAAATTTTTGGGCCTTCACGTCAGCATTTTGTATTCTTCAGCAGTCAATCAATACCTAATTTGCCCCAGCATCTTTCCACCTGGAAAATATATGGAAGGTAGTCCTCAACTTCCATTAGTTCATTTAGTGACCGTTCAAAGTTGTAATGGCACTGAAAAAACTTATGTCTGCTTTTCACACTTATGACTGTTGCAGCATCCCCATGTGGTCACATGATCAAAATTCAGAGAGTTGGTAACTGACTCATATTTATGACGGTTGGCGTATCTGGCATGTGATCACTTTTTGCGACTTTCTGACAAGCAAAGTCAATAAGAAAGCCAGATTCACTTAACCATATTACTAACTTAACAACTGTCTTGCTTATCAAGACAGTTGGGCTCAATTGTGGTTATAAGTCGAGGACATCCTGTAGTCTATTGGGTGAGCTTTTAATCCGTTGTGAACTAATGACAAGAAATAGAATGGAGAAACATAATTCACTTGTGCATCTTGTTTGTATGTTCTTGCCTCTCTGGCAATAATGACAACATGAGTTCATTGTTAGTGATTAACTTAATATCCTGAAATATTAACTTGGTACTGAATAACACACACACACACACATACACACACCCTGGTTACACAATGTATTCATGACAGCAACTCATGTTATAAGATTTGAAAATCTTGCAATGCTTTTTGTTGCTTTGATGTAATTGCTCTGGTGTCCTGTTTGTTCAAGAACAACTTCCACATGAAGATTAAACTATGGTGTGCTTATTGGGTCCACCCTTAGCAACCAGACTGCCATGGAAACAGTGAATATAAATGGAGAAGGAGTGATAATTTTAAACTGAAGGCTGAAGTCTGAAGTTGCAAATCAGGACAAACCAAAAAATGTATTTCTGTTGTATGGTTATTCTTCTTCACATCGATTGTCAACAGCAGTTTTGTATTTTTTCATGCAGCGAGAAGAAATGTATGTAAATGCCTATTGTGGGGAAATTGGAGGGCTTGTTTTTAGATTTGTATTACCCAGAAAGCTTTTTATTAAAATACTCATAGAGCAGAAGCTCTTTCTTCTGAGGAAGATGGAGACTCTAATTTGGAAATTCATAGGACTGGACATGAGTTTTAGACAACGCATATGAGATAACAGCAATAGTCATGTTAATATTATTGAAGACTTAGATTTGCATGATTTTTTAAAAGCAATAAATTGGATGTAGTTGGAGTTGCCTTTTACCTTCACTGCCTCAAGATGGTTTCCCCAGCTGACAAAAAATTCAGCAGTGAGGTCTGGGAAATCCTAAAAGTGCAAGGAAGAGGAGAGATTCATAGAAGGCATTTGTGAATGGATCTTGTTTTTCCAGATGACTCTCAGAGACACATTTTCTTCTCTAACCACATTGATCCACTCCTCTGTGTAAGGTTTTTGCTGGGCTGGAAGAACCTGTTTTTCTCAATCCATTTCAAGGTGAAGGAATTCACTAGTTGGAACTTAGAAATCATTGATGGAAACTAATGAAGGAGAGAAGCAAACTGGAATTAAGGAGAAACTTCCTAATAGTGGAACAGCTTGTCTTCAGTAGTTGTGGGTGCTTCATCACTGGAGGTCTTTAAGAAGAGACTGGACACTTGTCTGAAATGGTATAGGCCAGGGTCTCCTGCTTGAGCAGTGGGTTGGACTAAAAGACCCCCAAAGTACCTTCCAGCTCTGTTCTGATTGATAATAATCTAGCATGTGACAGAATTTACTAGAAACATGTCTGGAAAACTATACACCCCCCCCTCCGATATATCTATATATACCGATCTGTCTGTCTATCTATCTATCTATCCATACACACACACACACACACACACACACTATATGTGTACTAAATACTCACAAGTAAACATTCCAGCTGTCCTTAAAATATACAGAAAAAGAAATCAATTTTGAAATGTTCAATAGTTGCCTTTAGTGCGGAGTTACATTTACACAGTGGCATGTCTATGATTACTATATCTTGCTTTAAAAAGAAAGCTCTGAAATCAATACATCACATCTTTCCTCTTTTTTAAAAGAATAAACTATTTTAAACTTGCAAGGTGCTTTTTAAGTTGTGCCCACAACAATCCCATGAGGTGGGCCAGTCTTTAGAAGTGGAGCTTGCCAATATTTTTTTATGGTGGGGGCCTGGGCTTACTTTAAATAAAAATAAATAATTCTCCAACATTCTTGAGTTTACAGGAACATTATGCTTAGGGAAAATGTCACTAACTAAATTTCTGCCTGTTTGATGAAGTGTTAAAATAAAGATCACCAGATTAAAAAAAAAGCAGGGATGAACTGTTGGCAAAACTAGTCATTTCTTTCACGGGGTCTATAAAGGATGCTCTTTCAAACCATCCTTTCTGTCAAATGTTTCTGTTCCCTTCTCCACTCCCTCCCCTTTGATAAAAATAAGTGAAGGGCTGCTCAGAGGCACAGTGTACCTCCCAAATAGAGTGCCCCCCCCCCATTTGGTGAAGAAAGAACCACTATTAGGGATAATGGATGTGATTTGCTCTCCTCCATGGCATTTCCAAATACCCTACTTTATATCCCCATGTGTGAGTAAATGTTAGCCTGTCCTTTTCTGTAGGAGAAAGTAAATTGAATGAAATTGTTGCCTTGTTGGCCTAAGTATCAACTCATTTCTCCTCTCCTAGTTCTGCTGACCTTTACACACTTTGTACTATAGAATTCAATAGGCACCACTTGAACAAAGTCAGCTTCTGTCTGATCCACCCAGTTACCGAGAAGTCTTCTCAAGACTATTACAAAACTGACTGATGTCATTGATGGAAAAACATCTAATGTGCTACCACCCTTAAGGACAACAGAGATCAAGGCAGAGCCTGTGCAGATGTAATGTGACCAGCCACATTTTCAGATCTCTGCTTCTGTTTTGATAGAGAAAGCTGTTCCATGAATGGTGAGTTGCGATCACGGAGATGGCACTGAGGATCTTTTCCTATCTTTTCCTGTTTTGCCACACCAATGTTCAGTTTATTCTTAAGTACTTAAAATTTCTGGTTTTAAGTTTTTTTTTGTGTACTCCTAGATGCACAGAAGATTTTTTTAGATTTAAATGATAATTTCCAGTAATAGTAAGTTTGCTATTTGGAACATATGTTTAATTTTCAAAAAGTGCCTGCAGGACAGAGCTAGAGAATTGTAATTATATTTAATGGATAAATACAAAATGCACTGGAAGTTGCCTTGTTCCATTCCTTGGTAATGATGGTTCTCTAGTCAATTTTAGAATCTACTTCATAATAATTTCTAGACAGCTTCGGAATATCATAGAAACACCACCTTGCTGATATTAATAGCACATTTTTTTTCTATTTTTATGTTATATTTTACTAGGAGCTACAGGTAGTCCTCGAGTTATGACCACAATTGAGCCCAAAATTTATGTTGCTACGTGAAACAATTATTAAGTTAATTGGTCCCATTTTCTTGCCACATTTGTTAAGTGAATCACCACAGTTGTTAAATTAGTAACACTGTTGTTAAGTAAATCTGGTTCCCCCATTGACTTTGCTTGTCAGAATGTCATAAAAGATGATCACATGACCCCAGGACACTGGAACTGTCATAAATGTGAATCAGTTGTCAAGCATCCAAATGACCATGGGGATGCTACAATGGTTATAAGTGTGAAAAATGGTCATGTCACTTTTTTCAGTGCCATTGAACTTCGAACGGTCACTAAGTGAACTGTTGTAAGCCGAGGACTACCTGTCTATGAAATCTCAATTATAATAAGCCCTACTCGCCATATAAGCATTGGGAAAGTATTACTTCAGGAATTCTCTCACTGATACTTTCCGTCAAAATAATTTGGGGAGCAGGGTAGGGAGGAGAAATTATCTGTTAGTCTCTTTTCTTCTTTTAAATCACCTATGGAGTGGAGGGGAGTGTCTGTTGACTCTACATTGTTTATAATGAAAGCCACAACTGCCCCCTTGCCAACAAGCTCAGAGTATAAAACAGGAAGAACAAAACAAAATCATTCACTGATACTTTTGCTTTAGTAGCTAAGGGGTACATGTATCAGCAAAGGGGAGGAGGGAAAAAAATGGCACAAGAAATCTCCTGCAAAGACAGCTCCTCCTGCCACGTTCCAGCCATGCATTTTTCCCCCCTTTTCTACATTTCCGAGTTTATTCCTTCTCTGGTAAGGAAAACGATGATGAAAGTGGTATAAATGAAGACATGAGAAGATTGTAATTATAAAATAGTATTATGTGGACCACCTAATCCCTAAATTATGATTAATGAAAACCTTTTTAAAGGGCCCTCACTGAAAAGGGCATTCATCATGTAATTCAGGTTTTAAAATGATTGCATGGATCAATATTTTTGGTCAAAGCAGCAAAATAGTCACTTAACATGCGGCATTTTAAGTTCCCCCAAACACTCCCAATCCATGGATTTTGGGTTGAAAGAAACAATAGAAAAAAACTAATCAGTGAGAAGATAACAGGAGGGGAGTCTCAGGCTCTTCATCATTTTTAAAAAGCCTTATGAATAAGGCTTTGGCTATGTTACAGTAGAAACATCATTTGAAACTCTGAGACACATTGGCTAAAGAGATTTGGAGAAAAAGAGAGAATATGGACACACTGAACGTATGAAAATGCAAGAAGGTAGGAATTTTAGAGTTAGATTCAGTAAAGAGAATTGAGAGAACCATCTATTGTGAAGAAAAGGGATCACAAAAGTGGATCTGTGGGAATTTCTTTTCCCTGAATGTATGTATGCACACATATATACAAATCTTTCAGCTTTATCCTTTCCCTTTCCCTGATAAGCATTATGAAAAACAGAGAAAAGGAATAGGGAATGTTAAACCAACGAAATTTAAGCATGAGATCAGAAAATGCAAGGGAACTGCAGCTAAATCTTGTTTATACCCAATATTTCATTATATCTCTCCAGAGCTTTTTATTCTTGCAAAAACATATGTGATTCCTCCATATCTATACAATGCTTCATACATCACCTTTATTTTATTTTATTTATTTATTATTAGTATTATTAGTATTTATAAGCCGCCCCACTCCCGGAGGATTCTTTGGCTCTTTAAACTTTGCATCTCTAACTTTTTAAGGAATTCATCATCTTACTAAGACTTTCTTGTCTTCTTCCTCTCAACTCATTTACTTTTCCTTAACACATTTGTTTTGTGATTCAGTTCTCATTGATTCCCTTTATATGAATAAACCACCCAAATATACTCCTTTTGTACTGCTCACTGTTTGTGTATAATCCATATTCATTCAGTACCCGTTACCTTCTGATTCATTATCTGCGACATGCCTCATTCTCACTTCTACATAACAAAATGAGAAGTACATTCTTACATGTAGCCCTTTTGTGAAGTATTCGTTCCTCATGGCAGACCCCATACCACCTACCACTTTTCTATTAGTATTTGTATATTTGAAAAGTTCTGCATCCATTTCCCTATTTTTAGTAAGCATTCCACTGACGTATATTCTGCTTTTATCTATGTACAAGCTGCACTTGTTCATTCCATTTCCCTATCAAGTACTTGGTTTTTGATATGTTAGTTTTCAGATCCATACTCTTACTGCAGCATTCACTCTATCTAACATGCACTAAAAATCATTCAGGTTCTTACCCAGCAACAATCATTCTCTACATACAAATCACATACAGATTCATGTCCCTAACAATTGCACCTCAGTAACATTACCACAAGACTTCAGTTTTTCCATAAGCAAATATTCATATGTTAACATTTCTCCTGTTATACCATCCATTCATGCAGCCTTACCCTTTTTTTAATATTTTCACATTATGTATGATTTCCTTGTCATCAATTTTCCTTGACCACTAACAGTTGTAGCATTCATTTTTATCATATCTCTAATACTGTATCCCCTCATTTCATCCAGGTAATCCCATCATTGCTATGTTATATTTCTGTCACCATTGATCTATACTTCCTCTCTTTTAATTTTGACTATTTCTCAATCCCCTTGACAATATTCTTTGAAACTTTCCCCCTATATATGCATTATATAATTTGCAGCAATCATTCCCTGACATGCCTTTTCCCCTCCCCCATTCACAGCCTCTTTTACTTCATAATTATACCAAAATTCCTTTTTTGTACTTCATATTAGTGTCACGCTTGTCAAATGCCACACATTTGACAAACCAGAGGCAAAAAGCAAGGATTTTAGGAGGGCATATTTAATACCAATGTTGGATTAAAAACAGGTCCTCAAATCTTGAAGAGTAAACTCCCAACCAGAGTTAAATGAAAAGATTCAAATGAATCTTTCAAATGCCCAAACATTAAAATAAGTTTTTCCAAAATTTAGCCCATTCCAAAATTCAATATTAAGAAAGCTGTAGCGTTATCTTCCTTACCGTGGAAAGCAATATAGTATTGTCTAGAGATCTAAATTCTGAGTACGGGCTTAAGCACAGTGAAATGCACTTTGATAGCACCCTCAAAGTTGTGATAACTGTTTATATCTTTTAAATTCTATTTATTTGGAAATAAAGAAAAGTAGTCATTGTTCTCAATATAATTATATAAATCTCCATGCCAGGTGCCAGAAGTTCCACATTATCTCAGATAATTGTTCTTTGTTGCTTCAATGTAACAGAAACAACTAAAACTGCTTGGTGAATCTGCCTAGGAACATTGAAGAAACACATATGTAGAAATGTCATGGCATCCTAAGTGTGCATATAATGCACTAAGAAGACCTTCCCATTCAGCTCATAGGTGTTTCCATTTTAGCCACCTGTTTTGTATGAACTGATTTTCTTCAAACAATTACAGGAAGACCATGAAGGGCACAGATCTTTCACTGCCATAGTTATTCGGAGGGATAGTACTTTTCAAACTATAGATAAGCTTTGGCTATCTTGATTAATAGCCATTTGTAGCTCTATCCCTCAGAAATTCGTTGAATCCCCTTTTAAGCCACTTAAGGTTATTTGCTGCCTCCATTTTGTAACATTGAATTCAGCAGTATGAAATGACTATGCATTGTTTGAAGTACAATCTGTGTTGGTTGATCTAAGTTGTAGTATTAAGAGAAAAGCTATGTACTTCTTCACTTCATGTATAATCATATGCATTTCCACATCCCCTTCTCACTCACCTTTATCATAACTCCATAGTCCAAATAATCCTTCTACCCAGGTAAGGGACTCAATGCAAGGGTTGGATCATGCCCAGCATCTAGTACACTTGCAGTAAGAATTCATAAGCATCAAGGTATGTATGAATTTATTTCATTGTTCAATAAACATAAACCAGCTAAATGAATTTTGAGGAATACACACAAACACACACCATATGCTGGAGAAAAATATTGCAGTAATGCATTCATTATTTATTTGGAGTCACATATTGATTCCTAGTTGTGGATTGTATATGTATGGAAATATCTTACCTGTGTGCAAAATGGAATCTTCCACTATTTAGAAAGCCTTTGTTGAATGAGTCATCCTGGCTGCATCTTATTGGTTCACATAGTTAGCATCCAAGGAATTACTGCCTGGTAGAGCCTGCCAGGCCCTGCTTCATTCACAGAAATGCTGGTATGCTACCCAGCTCTTTCATTCACATATACAGAAATCCATTCATATTTTCCAGGTTTTTTTTTTTAAATCTACTTTTCATGAAGGGAATAATTTCTGAATGACAGAGATTGCGGCATATTGCAGAACACAAGATCAGAAACGATCCATACCATGTATATTTGCTGTTGCTAGGGTAGCAGGAGAAAAGGAAAAAAAATGAATGCAGTGTGGAAGCTGTAGCAGGTTTGCAGTGTGATGAAAGGCTATTCTGCAGATCACTAGAAATTTGCTTTTTGCAATGAATGGGACATTTTCATTCATCACTGCTGGGATCAGAGGTGCTGCCTTCATTTATGTATCATCAATTTGTCTCATTAAATACTTGCATTGAAAGATGCTGTTGTGTGATTGCTTTTTCTATCATTCAGTACTATCATTTACTGTGAGAAAATTGTCATATGTTCTCTGGATAATATATTAAGTTGTGTGCTGCCATTCTCTTTTCTGTTTTTTATTTAAGTTGGAGTAAGATTATTTTGAAATTTGCCTTTTTCAGTATAATTATTTGAAATCATAGTTTCAAATATAAGTACATTAATTTAATGAAAAATTAGCAAGATTAGTTTCCATAATAATGTTACATTTTGCATGATTACAATAAATATATTACACATGTTTTAAAGGTTGGTGTGTTGCTTATCTCTTCATGTTAAGAATTTATACACCTTTTATTATTGATGAAAATAAAAATGCTTATTAATGGATTAATTTTCAGTTTGGAAAGGAGGCATTACTATTTTGTCTTAAATATTTTTCAGTTGTCCTTTAGTTGTCCTGAAAGATTAAAGTAAATATGCATGTGTGTGTGTTTATACAAATTACTTAAGCCATTTGTTTTTCATATTGTACAGCACAACATTTAATATAAAACTGGTGGCATTAAAAATTCCAGAATCAGAACGTTATGGTTTTGAAAGAAAGACTGCACTTTGCTGATTATGGTGACAAACATGTGCCTATTTTAATTGATAGTGAGGTTTTCTGGAAGAGAGAAAGAGAGATTCTGTACTGTATAGAATTTGTAGCATTGCTTTCTGTTTTGGATAGTTGTACACTGGGGCATATTTTATAAAGTCATTGGAATAGGCTAGTACTTTACTTAGGGAAAAAAGTTAATGCAATTGCTTTGAGCCATTGCAGACATCCACCTAGAAGGAAGG